>PVJL010008420.1:0-57580 GCA_004026885.1 Lyroderma lyra
GGCGAGGACACCCCGAGCTCCTATTGGGAGAGCAGCAGAGCGTCACTCCTGAGAGGCTCGGCGCCGGGCCCGGATCCTCCGAGGGTGTGTGGGCTGGAGAGGCTTTGGGCGCCGGCCGCTTCCCGCTGCTGGGGTCTCGGGCTGGGGCGGGGCCGCCCCCTACCCCGGTGCTGGGGCCTGGGAGCCTTCCCACCGTGCGTGTGCGGCACCCCTGGGGCTGCTGGGACGCCCTGGACACACTCGGCGCCCTGGCTTTGCAGTGCCGCCGGGGCAGTGTCAAGTCCCCCTTACACTTGGTGTTGGCCCGGCATTTCCCTTGGTATTGGCCAGCAAGGGGCTCCAGCAGCCATTTGAGACCATGAGGTGACCTTGGAAGTGGGAGGACAAGTGGGACAATACGTTAGGAGCCTGAAGGCTTCGTGAAGCTCAACCAGGACCCTGAAGGAGCTGTCCCCGCACACAGGTAAGCGTAGTGTCGCTGCAGAGTGCCAAGGTGGGCTGCAGTGAACATGAGTGCTCGTGTCCATGCGTGAAGAGCCACCTTGTAGCGCCCACATCTGGTGACAGTGAGGCGGGCAGGAGTATAAAACCTGGCTGTTTGGGCCCAGCACACACGATCTCTGATGTGCAGTGCTTGCTCCCCAGTTCTGCTGGGCTGGTTCTGCTCAGTCCTGCTTCCTCCCATCCTTTCACAGGTATGGATGCCGGACAAGCACCTGTACCTCAGACCCCTCTCAGCATCTGCTTCTGGAGAAACCATCCTGCTGTGTCAGGTACCAGGAGTGTGAAAGCAGGTGATACGAGGGGCAGGCTGCTCACTCTTCAGTGGTGAGTGGAGCGCTGAGCCCCAGGACAGGTGGTGATGGAACGGCAGGTTTTCCTCAGAGCTGACACAGGAGGTGACCTAGAATGGGGGCTGGTGCCACCTCACTCACATGACCAGCTGTTGTGACTGTCATGAGGCCACCATAAAAGCTCGAGCAGGGTTTCTGGGGGCTCCCAGAACACTCCAGCACTGAGGCCACATAGCTCTGCGCTCCTCCCCTACACCTGTCCCACGCATCTCTCTTTGAATGTCCCCCAGTTAGATCCTTTATGATAAACTGGTCGTTCTAAGTGTAGCAGTTTCCTGAGCGTGAGTCGATGCAGCAAGTTACCAAACCTGAGGGGAGGGGTTGTGAAAACCCCAAACCTGTAGTTGCCCAGGCATAAGTGGGGGACCCCATTAATGGCTGGTGTCTAAAGTGGGGGCAAGCTCGTGGGACTCAGCCCTTAACCTAAGGGCGTGTGCTAATTGCAGGTGGTGTCAGAACCAAGCTGAACTGTAGGACCCCCAGCTGAAAGGACAGGACACGAGGCTCCACAGCAGGTCGCATGCACGCACAGGTGGCTTGGGCTTCCACTGGGCTCCTGCTTGCGTGTCCCAGAGCCAAGCCTCAGGCACCTGTTTTGGATATGGATTTGCTTTCCCCCAAACTCTTCTGTGGGCTTCCCAGATTACTTACCCAGCACAACTGCTCAAGTGTGGCACCATGCTCATGGCGTAGCCGGCTCCGCCACCTCGAAGGAGCGCCCCCGGGTGCCGGAAGGCTCCCTGCTGAGGACTCATGGAGGGCGCCATTCCTCCCTCAGCCACGCTGTCGGCCTGGGACCCGCAGGTGAGTCTTGTAGGTAGGCTGTGCTGTCCCAAGGGAGGACGGCTTCCACTCAATATGACAATGGTCCCTATGAACGAGCAGCTGCGACTGTCACCTGAACCAGCAAGCAGGCATGGGGTGGGCTGCTACGACTGATCCCAGTTCCAGACGGGAAACTGGGTGGCTGGCACACAGCAAGCACAGAAACCTGCTTCTGGGATCTGCTGTCTTCCCTGGGCACTTCTTGGTACTCAGAACCTCCAAGTTCAGTTGTAAGAGAAAGAAAAAGTAAGTTCTCTAAAAACAATTCTAATCTGTCTCAAATTTTTGAGAAAGTATAGAGCAGTGGTTTTCAACAGGGAGTCCGCCAAGAAATTTCCTGCTAATCCAAGGAGTATTTTCATAGTCTCAGGATGTACTTACAAGAATACATTTACTTCAGTGTGAATTAAACTGTTTCACGGACTGGCGGTTGAATACTACTGATTCAGGTCACCGGACCAGACAGGGTGTTGGCTGAGGGTCAGAAGGACGGACCAGCGGAAGGAAGGTGACAGATACCACCTGGAGCCCTGTGACTACACGCAGCGTCCCTCACTTGAGGGCAGAGCCTGGACACCCCTCCAGCTCGCCTACCTTGTGTGCCACACTGGGGTACAGGACTGCACAGATCGGTTCTGAAGGTGGCCCTGCACCACTGTGGCAGGACGCCCGCGGGCCTCGGGGATGGGCATGCAAGCCCTCAGTTACAGCCCAGTGACTCAGTGCCAGTGGGAGGGCTGGTATGCTGGTCCTCAGCCCGTCTGTTCTGCACAGGATGCCAACTTTTGCCAGGGTTTCAGCTGCAGCGATGCCTTGGGGAGGGCAGGGAGGCTGTACCATGACCTGAGAGCAGTGTCAGCTAATACGGAGTGCAGCTATGTACCAGTGTTGCAGGTTGAAATAAGTAGTGATTTATAAAGTCATTTTACAGTGAAACCTAAACCCAGCAGAATAAATGTCGTCACGTTCAAAGGTCCTAGAAACGCTGAGGTGCTTATAAACACACCTGTACAGGCTTCTGGGTGAAGGACACTTGGCTAGACCTTACGTGGTAAAGCGAGGGTGGTTGCAGTGGTGAGAAGTAACATGCAGTGGCAGCCTCTTGCAGAAATAAAGTGAGAAACCATGTTAGATGAAGCAGCAGGCAAGTGACTCCTGTCCAGATGACATGCACTTTTGAGTTCCACTGGCAGTTTCTGACTTACGGGAACTGAACATAAATTCTGTTTTTTATTTGGCGAGGGGTTGGGGGTGGCGGGCGGGGTGGGGTCTTTCCCCCAAGGATAACAGCAAACTGGATAAAACTAAAAACACAAGGGCTACTGACAAATAAAACAGTGCTTTAATTATATTCTCTGTTTTTGTTTCTCTTTTGAGTTTTTGTTTTTAAACCAAGTTTCCACCTGTACACTTTAAGAAAATAAACTACAGAGAGCCATTCTGCTTACCTACCCTTCTTGAAGGCAAACAGGTGGCTTTGCCAACATGCACAGAGCCAGGCAGGTGCCCGTCACTCACGGGTGCACATGTCACCTCACGAAGGCAAGGAACGGAAAGGGACTGACGTTACAGAGAGAGCACTCCCATTTGGCTTTGCAGCAACGTGAGAACACAGAAGTCGCAGGGGCTGGCGTCTTGGGCACTGAGGAGACTGGGCACGGCTCAGCATGCCAGGCCACAAGCCCTCCTCAGAGGAGGAGTGACCCTTGTCCTCAGACAGAACTGTCACCGGTAAGAGCCACAGGGATTTTATTCACTCTTTGGTCTTCTGGCGGCAGGATTTCTTTGAAATGGGATCTAAATATAAATAAAAATGATGTACAATGTGTCAGCAAGCTTCACTGGTAAGAATTTTGCAATTTTGAAACTCCACCACTGAATTATTCTTATTTTGAATAAAAATGAGTAATTACAATATACAATGGGATCGCGTCCCGGCTGACACATCCTCTCTGTGTTCCCTGTTCGTGTGAGAGAAAGGACCAGAGGCCCCGACAGGGATACGTCCAGCCAGTCAGCACCTGCTGCTGAGTCCTGTTCACGGTTCTGAGGTGTGTCCACTTAGAGCCTTCCCCCTGATGCTGTTAGTTAGCTGATCATGGAGACTGAAACCCAGTCATGAAGGTGAGCACCAGCAGCCTTTCCTACACTACTTTATACTCAGGGGTACAGTTAGATCATTTCAAAAAATAGAGAAGGACTTTTATTACCTGGCAGCACTCCCCCAAGTCTTTGCTGGATCACTTCTAAGTGGTGAATATATTCCGTCAAGGAATGTTCTGGATCCTGAGAAGCTGTATAGGATCTTTCTGATCTTGAATTTGGGGATGAACTGGATCTTCGAACAAACCAACCAAGAAACAGAGAAGAAGAGTTGCATATGGGCGCTGGTGGGCGCAGTGAGCACCGGACAGACAGGAAGTGGGGCCGCGGGAGACGGGCCAACGAGATGGCTGTCCCCTTCCCCTCTCTTCCTCACCACAAGATGGAAAACGTAACACTGAGTGCGTTAAAGACCACCTCCTATGCATAGTCTCAGAGTCACAGTGAGTGAAAAGTGCTGTATGTGATTTTATTCACCGAATCTTCGTGGATTGTGCCATCATGTGCCTCAGACCCACAATGCTGGGACCAGGGAGCTCAGTGTGTCACTCCTCATGTCTTGTCCAACTCAGAGGCCTTGGTCACTTGTTGCCCCAGTGAGTATCACCAACCCCAGCACTGGGTGCCAAAGCTGCCAGAGTCCCCGGCCACCCCACACAGATGCGCGCTGGTGTGCCCCCGGCCTGGCTCTGGGGCCCGGCCAATGCCAGACTGAGGAACCACAGAGCCCGAAGATGAGTGAGGGTGTGTGACACTCGTGTGTCCTGTTTCTCCTGTCAGGACTGCTGGTACACCAGACATCGTTACCTCCTCAAGTGCACGTGGCATCGTCAACCAGAGGCCACGGAGCAGAAGAGCCAACGCGAGCACGACTTGACAGCACGCAGGACGCGCGTTTCGCTCGGCGAGAGTAGCGCGTGCTCAGTTAGAGAGGGGAAGCACACTCAGAAGAGACAGCACACCCACACGGCCCTTAACTTCATGTGCGACACAACCGAGCTTTTGCACACTTGGAGGCCATGCTCCCAATGGTGGAAAATCGTAGTTGAGACCCTGACTGGTGACCTAGAACCCTCTGTCCAGCATTCGAGGAGGGGTATCGCCTTAATAGAATTATTTACACGTCACCCTGGAGGCGTGGAAGTGGAAATCCCAAATCCCGTCCTTCCTAAGACGTGGGAGAGAAAGGTCGTGGGCAGGAGAATGGCATGAACAGCGTGACGACGGTCAGTAAGCCTCACCACAGCCTCTCGTGACAGGCGTCAGCGTGTTACCTCACCTCCACGCACGGGCCTCCGACCAGGACAATTTCACAGGCCCAGCGCAAGCCGTCGGTCAGTATGGAAACCGTTTTTACTTTAATTTTAAACTAAACTACTTTCTACAACTGCCAAATGATTAGTAAGTATAAAGATACCCTGTGTGTGTAAAAATCCCAACTTCCACAGAAAAGAGACTGAGTGAAATGGACCAAGGCCTTGCGTGTACGTGTTGGCGGGGGTGGATTTCAGACGGGCCTGGGAATCCCCCTGCTGCGCAGACCCGGTCTGCCATTACAGCGGAGCAGCAGCCCGCAAGCACCACCACTCACCTCTCCCTGCGGCGCGGGGAAGCCTTTGGCATCGGGTCCCGGGTGTGGCTGGCGGGCACGTCCCTGGTTGGTGGGGAGGCACTGGTCTCGGGTGGAGCCTGTTGCTGCGGTGGCACCGGGAATCCTTCCCCCAGAATTATTTAGCAACAAAGGGATTAGGAAGAGAAACAAGTGTGTTTTAGCAGGAAGGCTGTCTACCAAAATTTCTAAGCTTTATAAGAGTCTGCATGGCAATTTCAATGCATTCTTAAAGAACCCACTGACAGAAATCACATTTTAGAAAACTCTAAAAGAAACCTGACTTTGGATCACCTTATACCCCGGCCCCCATCCGCAGGGGCAGCCCTGGAGGGGCGCTCCGTGGCTGACAGGGCCACTGAGTGGGCGGGGCCTCCTCCACCCAGCTGGGGCGTGGGCTCAGGAGGTGGGGCAGAAGCCCTGGAGACCACCAGGCACGCCCAGAGGGGGCAAACCTTCCCGAAGGCAAACGGAGGCTGAGTCGGTCACTGTGCTGAGCAGGGAGGAGGCTCTCTGCCAGGCTTCCCCGGGCACTGCACACCCGGCAGTGGGGACAGCAGTCTCAGACACAGATGCGACGGAGCGACAGTAAGCTGCCCTCAGAGCGAAGGTGTGGCAGTCCAAACAACTCCACTTCTTTTTGAATTTAGTAAAAGTAAGTTATTCGTCGACATACTCAACATTTCTATACTCATCACTAGGCCCCTCTGAACCGCTTTTACTCCTTAAATGTATGAACCGCGGGCTGGCTGGTCTGTCCCCAGCACAAAAACCATTTTCCTTAAAAAAGTCTCCCCTCTGACAACTGCGCTGACGGACTTGCCCGTTTCTTGTCCTGCTTTACGCCATTCCCACCAAGCACTGCCCACGCGCAGGTGTTAACGGAAACGCTACAGCAAGCGGAAGGAGTGAGGGCGGCCCTGCAGCCCTGCAGCCCTGCGGTCTCACCTGGGCGGGGCGCTCGGCTGTGCACCAAAGCTCCTTTCCGACCTACTTCTTGCCATTTCCTAACCAAAAAACGTAACCTGCAAAAAAAAAAAAAAAAAAGGCAAAACAGGAGAGAAAAAAAGCAATGAAAATCCAGATGTGACAAACCACTGCGCGCGTCTTGGCCACCAACCCACCCAGGGCAGCAGGCGGGCACACGCAACAGGCCAGCTACCTCCCTACCCGCCCACCCGGCCCCCACCCCGCCCGGCCCGCTCCCCGACACCCAGGTTGGTCTCCCAGGTTACTGTTCAAAATCAGTCCCTAACACCCCAGTCCCCTCCATCACCACGGCCACTTGACAGGCTCAGGACAGCTGAGCAGGGGGTCAGGGGTGATGGGAGTGCAGTGGTGCGGGACACCTGGACCCAGGTTCCGCTGCAAAGCCCACCTCCCTGGACAGCCCCTCACAGCACCTCTTTGGGCCCCGCCTCCTACAAGGCATTTTTTTGTTAAAAATGCCGCTGTTCTGTGATGACCCTCCCTCCAGGGCAGGAAGCCTGGAGGCAAGGTTCGGGTCTGCTGACCTGTCCCCTCCCTCAGCCTTGAGCACGCTTCCCGGCACAGGGCACCCTCTCCCAGGGCAGGCCGGACAGGTGGGTGACTGAGCAGCCCGGAGGGCTCGGAGGGGAGAACGAGGTGTCCCACCCAAGCTGCAGCCCGTGCTGCAGACACACCAGCCGGCCTGGGAAGGCAGGTGTCACAGAGCAGACACAGCTGCATGGTTCTTAGTAAAACATTTTCAGCAAATTTTAAAATTATAAAATAAAACGGATTTTATCACTATTAATATTGAAATGGTTAAAATGCCCAGTCACACCAGGGACTCATAGCCCTGCTCCAGCAAGGACACCCAGTGCACACAGGGGCCGGGGGGTGGAGGGTGGGGGGGAGGAGGGTGGGGCAGGCCCCTCTCCAGCTGGGCTCTCCCCTCCCCAACGGCAGGTGGCGCGGGGACGGGCCTGGGCCATGAAGGGCACCAGCCCAGTGGATGGGAATTCTCAGGCACTCGGCCCTCTGAGGTAACACAGATGAGACTGAAATACGGGAAACTGAAATGGGAAGAAGTGACACGCAGTTTAACCTCGATCAGACATGTCAAGTCATCAGAAAAACCTTGCAAGGGACGGACCAGGCACTGTTCGGTGATGAAAGGCACCCCGAAATGTTTTCCTTGTAGAAGGTGTTTGCACAGCATGCTTTCTTGAAGACAAGCGTCATCTACATTCTCTTTAAGGCTTCAAGTGTCATTCTTCTTACAAGAGAAAACCACCGTAGCTCAGACTAAAACCCCCGGACGTGCCCCCGGAGATGCGGCGGCACACCCCCACCCTTACCTGGATATTGCGATCACCACCCTGACGGCGGTTCGGAACTTGGTGAATGGACGCGACGGGGTCATTTTCTTATCTGCTTTGGAAGGAAATACTCCTAAATGAGCGATCATGGAGAGCGTTTCCTGTTCAGAGTCCTGGAACCCACCGATCAGCAGTAAAAGATACTTCTTCTGATAAATCAGAGCTTTTCTAAAGCTCTCTGCTCTCAAATAATGCAGGTACAACTTTTCCATCTAAAAGAAAACAGGTTGTAAAACTGAGTCACATGACAAAGACACTGTGCTGAAAAGTCTCGTATCACAAAGCACGTGGGCACTACTGGGCTTTAGAAAGAACCAGATCCCCTTCTCCTCAGCAAATCAGCACAGGCGTCAGCCGTGTGCACCAGCACCATCTGTGACCGGAGACAACCTTGCTGTTCAAAGTCCGATCTTACTGGCCAGACACAATGCAGACCACACATCCTTTCCACAGCCTCACAGCGGACCCGACGAAGGCACCGTGAATCTGACCACTGAGTAAGGTCCAAACTGGGGACAGAATGGGGGGCCGTGGGAAACCCCTGCCCACAGAAGCAGCTGCCCACACCCCACTGCGGACTATCCCTCAGGGGAGGGCCCACGGTTGGTTCCACGCCGTCAAAGCTGGGGACTAGGGAACTGCTGGTGCAGGATCTTTTCCAGGCTGGGCAGACGATTATGACGCAAACCACCCCACGTCTTACCCCTTAACTCACAAGCACAGAACGTGATGTCAGAACGAAGTCTGCTCTCTCTAACTTCCCTAGTCTGCGGTGACTTGGCCGCGAGGAGCGGTGTGTCTTCCTGCCGTGGACAGACACGTTCCCACGCGTGCTGGCAGCTCTGCCAGGCACAGCACACCGCTTTTGCTAGGTAACAGACCGGGATTTTACAAAGCACCATTGGGGCGGTCGGGCGGGAGGCGAACAAGCCGGGCAGTGACACTGCTCTGTGTAACACTGTGACGGTGGTCACAGGTTCCCGTACATTTGTCCAAACCCGCAGAATGCACAGCACCAAGTGACCCTGACGTCAACCGTGGGCTGGGACTAACCATGCGTCGACGCAAGTTCACCAGCCGGTGGGGACACGGACCACAGGGAGGCTGTGCCCGCAAGGCTGGGGGTGTAAGGGAGTGCTCCCCGTTCCTCTCGATTTTGCTGTGAAACTACCTGCTCAAAAGCTACTGCGTCTTAACAACAAATCGAGCAGCACCAAGACGCCGCCCTTGGGCTCGGTCTTACCTTCACGTTGCTGGCATCCGCCTCGGCCCTGGCAGCTGGTGAGGGCAGTCCTGGGTCGGGGAGGCCGAGTGAGCTCTGCAGGACCTTCCTGTCCCGCCTCCAGGCTGACCGGTCCGACCTCTGCAACAAGCGCAGACAGCGCCAACTACAGAGCTGCTCTCATGTAAGAACATCTCGAGAAAAATGAGGACCTGTCCCAACCCAACCCCCGGGGTCTCAGGAATCTACACGCGCAAGGAAACTCACGGGGCAGCTCACCAAGGGGCAGGTGTCACCACACATAAATTTTAAAATAAGTTCCAAAAGGTTTCCATGGTGAGAAAAGTAAAGCAAATCACAATAAAAATATAACGTAAAATAAAGAACAAGAAAAAAAGTTAGGCGTTCCAGAGATAAAGTCTCAGGAAAACTATGAGCTATTTTCATTTGGTAAAAGTCGGGGACACCTCTACGCTTCCCCTGGTGCAAGGCACCGCGCCCCTGGGCCGCGTGGGGCAGGGCGGGAGCACACGGCCAGGTCTGCGAGCAAAGCAGAAAATCCGCGACATCGTCAGAGAAGCGGCTCTGGGTGTCAGCGAGAACGGCGCCCCCGGAGAAGCGACCGTCACCGCACCCGAGACCGCAGCCCCGGCTCGGCGCCGGCGCACACGTACGCTGAGCGCGCAGCCCTTCAGCACGTGCTGTGTCAGCGTCCTCTCCAGCCGGGCCGCGGCCCTGCCCAGCCCCGCCTTCTCCCGGGTGGCCACGCTGAGCGCCTTCCGGAGAGAGTCGTTGTCCTTCAGCAGGACGTCCACCAGCCGCACCTGCTGCTCTGCACTCACTTTTTTCTTGAGGAGAAAACGAAAGTAAGCGTGTGAGAGGTTTTCGTTGCGAGGCGCGCCCACTATTCTCAGGGACTCTCATCTTAAACATATTTGGGGTTCTGCGGGACACTTGTGGGGCTGGACACGAAACAGTAGAAGTCATCAAGTCACATTTCTTTCCAATCCTCTAAGGAACAGCGCAGATCCGGGCTGTGCAAGCAAAGCAGCCTGCTGCACAGCACACCAGGTGTGCGGCTCCGAGGGCCCACCCGGCGAGTCCCCTGAAACAGGCTGGTGATTTCCACAACCGGAGGGACCTGTGGTAGCATGGAATGCCGAGGAAGGCACCGCGCCCGACAGACGCGCCCCCCAGCCCCCCGCTGCTGCCATGCACGCTGCCGTCTCCAGAGGGCACGACGCCACGACGGTCACAGACACTCCTCAGGAACCCCAGCAGCACCCGATGCCATGTGCCGCGGGAGTGGCCGAGGGCTTGCGCACCCCAGAGGTGCCCGCTCGCTCACCCTGGTGACCAGGACAATGAAAACGAAGCCAGTGGTGGGCGGGCGCTCTGTCCCTCACCTGGGGGGAGCTGGATGCGCTCAGCTCAGACCTGAGTTCCTCTAACGTCCGCACTAAAGATGTCACCGCCTTCTCATTTGATGATGTCCAGTCATTAATTGTCCTGTAAAAATGAACGTGCATTTAAAAGGTTCCTATGGACCCCAACCGACCACCGCCCAACGCCACAGGGGAGGCTGCACGAGGACGGGTCTGTGAGCGCAGGGCCCCCCGGGAGGGCCGCTGTGGCCCACCGCCGGCCCGCCCGTGGAGTCGGTCACGGAGCCGCGTTCTGTCCGCAGACGTGGGTGCGTCGCTGTGGTGGGCGGTCTGTGAAGCCCAGAACCAGCGGCCTGAAAACTCTGCTCTGTAAGTTAACTGCAGCTGCAGAGAACGGTGGGGGAAACCCTGTCTACAGAAGGGGGCCTACGTAACAATCATTTCTCTCCACACCAAACACTGCAGCATCGGCTCCTCAACCACGAGACACGTCTGGTCGTGAGCGGAGGTCCTGGGGCCGCCGACACAGCACGGACGCCCGGCACCACCCAGCAAGGTGGGCTGGGGTGGGGGGCGGGGGAGAGGGGCCAGCGGCAGGCCTGGGCCCTGTGGGTGTGAACAACCGTACGGGGCACAGGGAGGACTAATCCCAAAGACACCTGGATTTTCTGTCCCATCAGGACGCAGGAGTGCACCCAATTCCCCACCCCCCCACACGGGGTTTCACTGAAACATGGACCGGGAGTCCCAGGTGAGCCCACAGTGTCCACACCGCTCTTCGTGTAAGAGACGCAGGATGGCGTGGTTCTGGCGGCCCCACGGGACTGACCTGTCCACAGTCTGGTTGATGAAGCCAGTCAGCAGCTCGGCTGCGCCCAGAAGCTGCTGCCGAATCTTCTCCAGGCCCTGCTGCTGCTCATGCAGGTGTGCTGCCTCCGGGGGCCGGCGGGCGGCCTCCCTGGCCTCCAGCTCCCTCGCCGTCCGCTGCAGCTGCTGGATCTTGTGCTCCTGGCGCTGCCGCTGCAATTCTAACTCTCGCTGTGGTCAACAGCAGAGCAGAAAAAAGCATCACATGCATCCCAGAAGCCTAGCTCTGCATGTGGGTCCCCCCTCCCCCAGTGTCAGGCCCCTGGGGAGGCGGCGGCCCCATGGGGTCAGGATGGCACAGCCCCACTGCGCAGTCTCAGGGTGGAAGCTTGTGATTTCTGGGAAAGACCAGGTTTTCACAGGCCCAAGGTGAGCACTGGCCCGAAGGACAGGGACCGGGACACCGGCACACACAGGACAAAGCCTCAGAGGCCCACGTTGTGGCCGACAACCTTCAACAAGCATGTGCGTGCACACGTGGACAGCTGTGTGAACACGTGTACACACGCACACACACGTACACCCTGTAGCTGGCGCTGCCCTGTGGCCTCATTCAGTGTACACCCCCTCAGTAGTGCAAACTCGCCACCAAGGGAGACAACGACCGGGGTGGCAGATGGGGGTCAGAGATCCGTGTGACTATGGGCGTGCAGACAAGGCTCCGCCAAGCTGGGGACAGAACCCAGCACACATGGATCGTGCGGCCCAGACCACCAGGTTCAGGGTCACCTCTCGGTGCGTCATGAAGAACAGTTACAAATTTAACTTACACAAACATTTTCTTTGTAATTGTCTCTTCAGTAATTGTTTTACCACTCAGTTTTTTGGTTTTCTAATCCAAATTAGGTACAGGGTCTGGCTGCAAACTTTATACATGCTTTAGGGAAGTCCTTGAAAGCACACAGAGGCTACAGACCTTTCTCCCAGGGGAAAAGAGGCCACCATGCAAGCATGCACACACACACACACACAGAATCTTGAATGATTCCTGGGGGTCCTGAGCCACCAAGGCCCACCCAGGGGCTGACACGACACGACTCCTTCACAAACCAAGTAGGACGCCACCCGGCCACGTTCTACCCACCCTCTGTCACAACTCCAAACTGCTCCTCCACTTTCCAAGACTCCTGGTGACAAAACACTGCAACTGCCTTAGAGGCTGTGTACCGGTGCAGACACATGAATCGTTACTCACACGCGTTACAATGCACGAACCTTGAAAACATCACGAGAAAAGCCAGACACAAAAGGCTACACCCTGGAGCACTCCATTTGTAAATTCTGGAACAAGAAGATCCACCGAGATGGAACTAGACTGGTGGTTGCCAGGGGCTGAGGGGTGTGGGCGTGGGGGGGCGACTGCGGACTGGGACAGGGTTCCGTGCTGGAGTGACCAGAGTGCTCTCAGTGGCCGTGGGCGCGGCCGCACAAGTCCACTCGGCTGAAATCCACTCAGCTGTGCCTGAGGCTGGTGAGCTCCATGGGTGCGGCCCGTGCGAAGCTGTTACAAAGCGTCAGTCAGCAGCCTTCACAGGAGCTCACCGGCCTTCTACAGAGGCCTAGAGCTCCGTTCTTATGAACAGGTGCTTTTTTCTCAGCCGTCCTAAAAGGGACAGGCCATCAGTGTTCCTTGTGCATTTTAAAAAACTTTTCACAATTTCACAAAATGCAAAAAAGAAATTGTGAAGATACTTTTTACAAGTTTTTAAAAAATATTTTTAAAGAGGTCAAAATAAAAGTCAGTGCATGAGAAGACAGAGTACAATTTCCTCAGAAGCAAAGGCTTCTGGCTGACGTAAAATGTATCCAAAATAAGGCCCATCTGAAACATAAAAGAGGGAATACTTCTAGCCCACCTGTGAGGCCAAAATCATCCTGACATCAAAAGCAAAGACACCACAGGAAATAAACTACAGGCCAATGTCCCTTATGAACACAGATGCAAAACACTAGCAAACTGAATCCCGCACCCTAGAAACAGAATTGCAGACCAGAATCACGTGGGACTCACCCCGAGGAATGCAACGACAGCTTGACATGAAAATGAACACAACACGGCACGTCATGAGAATAAAGGACGTAACCAAACATCCCAAAAGATACTGAAAAAGTAAACCCAACACTCTCATGATTAAAAACAAAAGTAAAAAAGCTGAAGGAACTGGGAAGAGGTTCTCCTCTGACAAAGGGCGTCTACAAAGACCCCACAGCTCCCATTGCACTTAATGGTGCAGGGCTGACTCCCACCCCCACCCCACCCATCAGGGACAAGGCACGGACGTCCCTCTCACCGCGGCCACGCTGCACAGAAAGCTCCAGCTGGGGCAGCTGGGCGGGGAGAGGAGACAAAGGCACCAGACTGAGAAGGGAGAAGTCACACTACGCGGCCACGTTCCTGTGTGCAGAGCAGCCCAAGGAACCCACTGAAAAGAATGGACCCACAAACAAGGGCAGGGCTGCTACGCACTGGCAGTGAACTGTTGCACAAGCCACTAGGGAAACCACTCCATTCACAAAGAATCAAAGATGATAAACTGCAAAGCTCCTCACCTGAAAGGTACACAATGCTGCTGAAAGAAACTAAGTAACTGGACAGAACCCCCAGCTTCAGGGTGGGGAGACCTAACGCCACAATGACGACACTCCCCAGAGCGGTCTGCAGGCGGCACCGTGCCCACGACGTCCCTGTGACTCTGCGTCACAGAGGCGGACACGCCAGCCCTCCAGGGCGTGCCCAAAGGCCAGGCCCTGCACGTCCCCGCGGCCCGAGGAGCAGCCGAGGTGGCCGGCGGGTCCCTGCCCCACCCCCACCCCCCCGTGGGCAGCTCTCACCCGTTTTTCCCGGTCTCTCTGCCACCCACTGCACTGGTCGGCGTCTGCCCGGCTCTGCCTCGTGCCCGCTCTCCTCCTCATGTCCTGGCTTCTGGGCTCTGCCAGCCTCGTGAGTAACTGCTCTACCTCTGCCTACGGCCACGTGGGCGTCTCCCTTTCTTGTCTCCCGATCGCAGCTCAGCTCTGGCCTGGGGGTCCGCAGGGCCTGCGCGGTGGGCCTCAGTGCGGCACTTACCTCCTTCTCCCTCTTGAGCTCCTCGCGGTGCGGCTGGGCCTCCCCCAGCGCGGCCTGCAGCTCTGCGCCCCGGGCCCTCTCCTCCTTCGGCTTGCGTGGCACCGCCAGCGTCCTCCGGCTCAGCCGCTCAGTCAGGAGGCGCTCGTGCTGCAAGGCCTCGGACAGCTCCAGCGCGTGGCCCTGCTCGGCCTCCAGGCGCCTGCGCAGCTCGGCCGCCCGGCCCTGCTCCTGCGCCAGCAGCGCGTCGCAGCGGGAGGCCTCGATCCGCAGCTCCTTCTGCAGGTTGTCCTTGGCCGTCTGCTCGTGCCTCAGCGCCACGCACAGCTGGCTGTTCTGAGCGCGCTGCTTCTCCAAGGACGTCCTCAGCTCCTGTGGGCAGAACACAACACGGGAAAGCGGAAGTCGAAGGGAAGGCGCCCACTCGTCTCCCTGCCCCAGTGTCTATGTTCTCCAACCCGCGAGCACAGCTTCTCACGTCCCCCTGTGGACACCATGGGCCTGAGGGGCGCCCCCCCCCCGCCCCCTCTGCGTGTGTGGAACCCCAGCCACGAAGCCAACAACGCGGCAGGTTTGACTGTGCAGGTCAAGGGGATGGCGGTCAGCTGGAAAACGTCCACACGTGGGGACCCGCGCAGTCCCCACCAGTGTGTCGAGGGCCCACTGCTCTGCGGTTGTCCTGGCACTCTGCCACGCCGCCAGGGGCAGGTGCACACATGCCCCACCCCAGGCCCATCCCCGCCTCAGGAGAAGCGCACAGCCGGGACCCCCACGCACACCGGTCTGCAACCCGGGGGCTGATGGCCAGCTTCCCCAGGGCCACAGAGCCCCTGCCGGACACTTGGTCAATGCACAGGACACGGGGTCGGCCATCCGAGGCTCGCTTCGTGGGTCTGTCCAGCACAGCGTCACTTACACTGTCACTGCACAGGTGCAGGCAGTTTTACCTGAGGACGCAGTCCCCCCTCGCTGCCTCAAAACCCTGTCACCCAGACGAGAAGAGGCCTTGGAGCACGGCTGCGGGCGCTCCGGCAGCCCCGTGGCCGCTCACCCCCAGGGCCTGGGCGCTCTGGCCCTCCGCCTGCAGGCGTTGCAGCCGCTCCTGCTCCAGCCGGCCCTGCAGGGTTCGCTCCTCCCCACGCGCGCTCTGCAGCTCCTGCAGCGCAGCCCGCAGGTCCTGCTCCTTGCCGTCCAGCATGGACCTGTGGGGACAGAAGCCACCGTGTCCCCTGTCATAGCATGCTCAGAAAAAAACGCAGGCAGCCTCGGGCGCCCCATGGCCGCCTCGTTTCCTGCACACGCGCTCAGTACCGCTGCACCACGCTGGAGCGTGCGCCGACTCGGCGCCGCCGTACCTCAGCTGCACGACCTCCTGCTGCATGTCATGCAGGGACGCCAGCAGCCGCTCGTTGTCCTGCTTACACTCGCAGAGCTCGGCCCGCAAAGCTCGGACTGCGTTCTCTTCCACCACCAGCAGCTTCCGGACGCTGTTGGCTTTCTCTTGCTCCTCGTTGAGGGTTTTCTGCAGATCGCTTGCGATACATTTTTCCTGTTCCACCTTATATGCCAGTAACTCAACTAAGAAAGAGATTCAAGAGACAACACAGCGTTACTCACGAGTCCAAAGAGGGTGCACAGGAGACTTCACAAATTATAGACGAGGCGGTAGGGGAGGCGACGCAGAGAAGAAGTTTCTGTGACCTAGAAGCTGTCACTTCTGATGGAGCCAGGACACTCGGGGACACGTTCCTTGCCCTTGTCACTGGCTCCAACATGCACGGGACAGGCCTCGCCACCTTGGTTGGGGGCGCACCCGAAGACTCGTGGGTTAGGGTTAGGGCGTGCGGGACCCACGCCGGCCATGCAGCCCACACGGACTCGATGCGGCTCCCCCCGGCGGGGCACACGCCCTTTCAACCCCTTTGGCAATTAAGGTCTGGGGTCTCCCCGGGGGGAGAGGCTGGGGCTCAACTGAGATGGACCTGTATGTGGACAGCCACTCAGAGCCCACCTTGCCTGGGGCAGAAGGCCGGGAGTGACCATCCCTGCGGTCACCCTAAAAGGCCACCCCACCTGCCACTCCCACACAACATGCCCCCCAGCAGAGCCCACTCCATCCCCGATGGCTTCACTGGACAATTCCCCAGAACTTAAGGAACCAGCGCCGTTCTACCCAAACTCCTGGGGAGAGCAGAAAGGCGCAGCTGTGTGTCAGTCCTCCACGAGGCTAGCGTTACTGCAACTCCAAAACCAGAAGAAAGAAAACACCAGACCAGCAGCCCTCAGGAATGCAGATGCGAAACATGAGCAAATGCAGCACAGAAACGGACCAGAGGTCACGGCCAAAATGCAAGGCTGCTGCAGGGGACCGAGTCAGCCATCCTGCACCACCCAACAGCAGGAAGAGGAGGGACTTCAGAGCTGAAAGGGAACATCTGTGAGGACCACGGCGGACGCGGACTGAGGGGAAGACACGGAGTGCTGCCGCTGTGGGCGGGGAGAGGCCCAGGCAGTCCACCCACCGCCTGCTCAAGGGCCTAACCAGCACAACCAGCAAGAGGAGAAGCGGGTGGGAGAGGAGAAAGTCACTGGTGTTCATTCACGGGTGACACGTGTGTCTACAGGAAAACCCCAAGGGCTCCATCCAATTCAACGGAGAAGCTACAGCAGCTGCTGAAGCCCCGTGCCAGCCCCAGGGGCTGTCCCCACCGTGGTCCTGCTGGCCCCAGCACACCTGCTCAGACATGGGCCCCCCGACAAGGCCTGTGCCATGACCGGCCTCATGGTCCTTTCCACCCAGAGTTCTAGGAACCGAGAAACGCTGCGGCCACAGCGTCCTGACGATGAGGCTGAGGATCCCGCACTACTGCCCCCAGATCCAGCCATGGGCAGCCCGGAGGGGCTCTGCTACCCCGCACGCCCCCCACAACCAAACAGGTGGGCGTGCTCATCAGCCCCGGGGCCGCACCCACCCTGCCTGCGCAGCCGGTGCTCCCGCCGGCTCCCGCGGGCCTCCGCGCTGCTCAGCGCCGCGCACAGCTGCTGCAGCTTCTCCTGGTTCTGCAGGTGCGTCAGCCGCAGCTGGGCACGCAGGGCCTGGACCTCGGACAGCAAGCTGCTCCTCTCGGACAGACGCAGGAGCTCCGAGGACTTCTCCTGCAGGTCCCCCTGGAGAGGGCGGAGGGGGAGTGGTCAGACCGGAAGGCTCCATGGGGAGGTGGGGTGCGATGCCTCTAGCACTGTCGCTGCAACCTGCTGACGGATTCGACTGCGGGGTGAGAATGTGTTCGCCAAGGACACGGGGGACCCTCGCCCCAGCACCTTGCAGCTGGTGCAACAGGACTTCCGAGCCCCTGGTGGGGTCAAGAGCCACAACCTCTGAGGCCAGGCAGCACGGAAGGGCCTGTGCTCTCAAGGAAAGGCCTCGCACCTCCAGAGCAGGGAGGCGTTACAGGGGACACACACGCCGCTTTCAAGCAGCAAGACGGCACTCCGCCTGGACGGAAGGCAGGGGGCTCTGGGGTAAATGAGGTCCACACGCACCTGCTCCTGGACCCCCTTCTCCAGTCTCTGTGACAGGTGGGCCTCGTCCCACTCCTGTGTGAACGCTTCCTGGACGCCCTGCAGGAACTCTCCTCCCGAGTCCAGGCATGTGCCAGAAGGTTCCTGAAACTGGAACACCAAGCTCAGTGTTGGTGCAGGTGCCTCCTACAGATGAGACCAGGAGCCTAGCTGGGAGTGGGGAGACACACGAGCGCCCAGGACCGTGCAGGGGCACGAGGCTGCCGCTGCCATGGCGAGGCCCTAGGCCCAGGGGCGGCCCGAGGCCAGGAAGATGCCGGGCGTGTGCGTGACAGAGCACACGGTGCAGGGAGCTCGGGTGGCCACCCCCCCACCCCCCCGCCGACACCCTGCTCGGCCCCTCCTCCGCAGGCCTGGCCTGGGGTCCTGCCGGCAGCTCCCTCCATACCGGCAGCTGGTCGGCTCTCCTGGGTCGTGCCTCATCTTCGGGCCCACGCGCCCGCCCCGAGGCCACCCTTTCCCTAACAGGGCCTGGGAGGGACTGGCAGGTGGCTGGTGTCCAGGCATGCGAGTGAGAGGGTGGCTGGCCGGAGCTCGGCCACTCTGCCCACCACTGACCGTCTCCCGTTCCCCAGGCCCACTTATTTGGTCAAATAATCCCTCACATTGGTCCAAGCCCACTGTTTCTCTCATCTTTCGGGAACGCCTCCGTACCTTCTCTCCCTTTTGGGGTGCAGGCCCCACCTCCAGCGGGCTCTGGCCCCCCCTCAGGAAGTGCTCGAGGGGGATGATCGGCTCGCCCCTGCCCAGCGCACTGAGGGGTCCTTGGTGTTCGGACAGGGCCAGGATGTGGCGGCTCTCGTCACACACCATCTGCAGCAGCACCTGCGGCAGGACAGGCGTTTCGGAAAGAGCGGGCGCCTGCCCAGTCTCCGTGCCCAAGCGCCGAGCCCGGTTCTAACCACAGTGTTTCACCCCTTCCTCCCCACAACTGTCAGAGCCGTAGGAAAGCGGCTGGGAAAGGGTGAATGTGTGCACAGGCCACTGCAAGGATGGCCCCCACGACCTGGCTGTCCTGTCCATCCCCTCCACCTGGGAGAAGCTCGGGGAAGGGCCGGGGCCACTCCTGCAGACGGGCCACGAAGACGCCGTGGGTGCAGCTGCTACGCCACAAGGGAGCCCCACGGGAGGCCGGGCCCACACCCCAGCTGGCGGGTGACACCTCAGGGAGCCAGTGCCTGCGGACGGCACCAGGCCAGCTACCGACCAGCGGCCCCGCCGGGACCCCACGGAACCCAGGCACGGGAGCAGAGACACAGGGGCCCGGCCCGCAGGGCCCTATGTCAGAGCGAGGGGCACAGGGACGCATCTCGCCCACAGAGGCTGAGGCAGAAGCAGGGTGGCGCGCCCACGCCCAAGGCACAAAGTCAGCCCGGAGCCGGTGTGGAGCCACCCTCAGCCCGTCCCCCTGCTGTCACCTCCACGCGCTCTGCAGGCACGGCCTTCTCCTTCATGGCGCTCTGCGAGGTGGGCCTGGGCGCTGCGGGCACTGCCTGACCTCCCGAGCCTCGGTTCACAAGTGTCTCTGCACCATTGCCGTCACCTAAGACACACCACCAGGTCAGGGCCCAACAGCGCGGCTCTTGGGATATGTGGGGTGTAGAGGGGCAGCATGGCCCCGCTGTCCTGGGCTGGGCAAGACCGGGCTGAAACATGGGGAGCTGTGGCTGCGACTCCCGACCCCAAGGAGAAGCTCGAGGGGCCACCCAGTCAACGCCAGCATGTCCTAACAGCACGAGACTGGAAGTGCCCACACACGTTAAGTGAGGAAAAGGGGCTTAAGCACGTCCAAAACGTTAACATCCGTGACCTGAGTGAACAGGGAGCCCTCAGCTCACTGTATGCAGGGTGGGTGTGTTGCTTCCTCAGCCCCGCCAGCCGCCCCGCAAGAACAGAGCAAACGCACAGAGCAAGCACCTCAGTGGACGGACACGCACAGGGCCTGCCCATGAGGACAGGAGGGGAAAGAAGCGTCTGGTCAGAAGGTGAGCACGCCCCAAAACCAGCCAGCAGGCTGGGGAACCCTGACCCCAGTCTAGAACTTGAGGCGCCGGGAACTGCTGTCTGACAGGAGGGGGCAGCAAATCGGAATTAAAAACCTCTCAGATGCACAGCCCAGATCTTCCCCTCAGCCCTGTAGCTCACAGCCAGTCCAGGAGGGCCGGGAGCCCCGCCGCTCACCCCCAGCAGCATCCGGCTCGGGGCAGGACCCTGCACACACTGCCCCCCCGCACCGCCGAGGCCTCCTGCTCAACAGTCCTGGTCCCCAAAGAGGCCAAGGACACGTCAGACAACAAAAGCCAGAGACAGAGCCAGGGAGTGCACAGCAACAAGGCCACGGCCACGCTGGGGACCGCGAGGGACACGCAGGAACCCCTGGTGCTCCCTGGACTCTGAAACCGTAAAAACAAAGAGTTTCAAAAAAGATGGCGGACTCACTCTTTTCCCTTCCATCGCTTTTCCGTTCCAACCCAGAAGGAGGTGATCTTGACTTTTCTTGAGAATCGAGAGACGTTATGATAAAATTCTCAATGTCTTTCTCCTGTTCAAATAGGTGGAAGTTTGAATGTCATCAAGTAACTCCTGACGTCCTGGAGTGGAACTTGGCAGATGGAGGCGTCCTAAGCCCCGAACTTACCATCTCCCCACACAAAACCGGAACACAAGTGTACAAAGCTGTGGACACGCTCACCCACACGCTTCTGACACTTCAGTCAAACATGCACAGGCCTCTAGGGGTATTTTAAAGAAGTCGCTAGCAAATATTTCAGATCAAAGTATTTTTGCGTGAAACGGCAGTTTATGGATAGAGACCTCAGATAACACATACGCCCTAACTTACTTTTTTAATTTTACCTAACCCAAGATACACAAAGTATCAAAATTATGTGAGGAGAAATAAAACCTGACTCAAAACTAATAAACTGAAGTGTTCTTGAAATGAATTACCATTACACGTGGAGCCTGATAAATATGCAATACAACTGAACTAAATCTAAGAACACACACACATTCTAGACCAAGAACCTGCATGCAAACGACACACACAGACACGGTCACATGGGTGAGGCAGTCGGTCCTGGGGGCACATCTGCGGAGGAGGATGCACCTCACGTGTTTTAAAAACCACGGTGGGATCTGATGCTCATGTGACTGCAGGTCTGGGCGAGTCCTACAGAGAGCTGACCGTGCCCACACAGCCAACCAGGGGGCTGTGAGCGCCCACACCCACCCACAAGCCTGCCAGGAGGTGAGCCAACAATGGCTGCCGCTGTGACACCACAGGCCACCAGACAGTCCCATGGCACACCCTGGGAATCTGGACAGCCTACGGATGCCAACCCGGGGGACGGTACCTACCACAGATGTCCGCTGCACGTGGTGGGAGGCAGAGGGAGTCCTGTCCGCGGCTGATGGAGACTCTGACCATCCAGGGCCTTTTACTGCTGGGGACCCGCCCGGGGAGCAGAGCAGCCCCGATTGGTCAGCCTGGAGCAGCGAGGCGGCTGAGCAGGGTGTCAGGGGCAGGCTAGGCAGCAGCTCGAGGGTGGAGTCCTTCCTGACAACCTCAGGAGAGCCCCAGGACGCGTCCATGGTGCTGAGTGCATTCTGCAAGGGCTCGGGCCCCTGGCTGTGGGTGAGAGCCCTGCAGCCGCTGTGCAAGCTCACACGAGCCCCTTCCCGTAAACCCTCGTTCTCTCCCGTGGAGACATGTGGCATTTCGCTTCTTATCCATGATTCCCGAGTTCCAGTAACGTCAACTAAATCCCATGTGATTTCAGTAAATGTAGGAGGCGATCGGTCAGTTTCCTCACCAGTACTGCAACTATCACTCGAACTGTTTTCTAAAACGTGAGAAAACGCCAATGGCTGCTGAGATTTGAAATCTTCTGCCTCGATGTTCTGGAAGTTCATAGAATATATCAGATGGTTCAGTTTTTCTTGAAGCTGTTTCACCTGAGTTATAAGATCAGCTTTCCGCAGCTTACAACCTTCCAGGGGTGGCTCCTTACCCTGCAGGTGGGAAAGAACGCGCATCCAGTAGCACCAGCGAGTTTCACAGCGTAACGTCTATCTATCTGGTGTTCAGATACGGGGCAATTAGCGATGAGATTCCGTGACGAGCCCTGGGGTCCCTCTAGACCCTTAAGATTTCAAGTTTTTAAAAATTTCTTGAAAAACAGTGTCAAGGCTTACAGTTCACTGCCCAAATGACAGCTGCTGAAGAGGATTCTGGGAAGACGGTGCAGCAGGAAGCACGGGCAGTCCGTCTCCCCACCTGGACAGCAACTGCACTGGCAGAACATGGTCTGACCTAACTGCTCTGGAACTCCACAGTTTGTTAAAGGCTCGTAACTTCCAGAGGAAGGCTTGGGTGTGAACTGTAGTCAATCTGGGTCAATGCTTAGCAGAAGAGCAGCTACCTCTCCTCCACCCCCAGCCCCGCAGCATGCAAGCACGTGTGTGTTACTGGAGCAGCTTGTAGAATGTGGAAGCCAGGACGGGCAAGAAGGACCTTGTCCCCCAAATACCGGGGATCCGCGCTGACTGCAGCTTCGGACCCCAGGAGTGCAGGCGGAGGTGTGAGGCCATGGCGGCAGCCCCTACGCCTCTGGATGAAGGGACTTCCGGGAGACTTACAGGGCTGCTGCCCTGTATCCTACCCACGCACTCTTCCTTCCTCCTTTTGGGGAGAAACTAAAAAGGAGAACATTCAAAATCGACTATATAGAGGGAATCAGGGAAGGCACAGGCTATGGAAAGGTCTGAGAAGACCTTAAGTTTACACCTCAGGCTGATCCTCAGCACACAGACAACCTAAAACCCACACGAGCACACACAGTTACTAAGAACAGCAAACCCTGAGAAGACGGAGATTCTGAGCTCCATATTTGCCACATTACTGGACTCAAAATGTTCAACATTCAGAAACAACTGCAACAAAATCACAAGGCTGCAAGGAAACTGCAAAGTGTGGCCCATTCAGAGGAGACAAACCCACCAGCAGAAACTGTCCCTGAAAAAGCCTGATAGCAGATCTACTACACAGACCCTGAAACAACTGTCTTAAAGATGCTCTAAGAACTAAAGGAACGTGTGGAGAAAGTAAAAAAACAACAAAAACAAACAAAAAAACCCCTAATGTTTGAATAAAACAGAAACTTCAATAGACAGAAACCTAAAAAGAAACCAAAAAGAAATTCTGAAGCTGAAAGTACAATCACTGAAATAACACACTGACTAGAGGGATATTCAAAGGCAGAAGAACAAACTGCTGAACTTGAAGACAGAAAAATGGAAATTATCGGGTCTGAGGAAAAGAAAGACAAAAGACTGAGAAAAGGTGAAAGGAGCTTAAGAGGTCTGTGGGACACAGCCTAGTGGACCCACACACTCACAGTGGGGGGTCCCAGGAAGAGAAGAGAGGGTGGGGGAACCCTGAAGACTCCACAAAAAAAAAAAAAAAAAATCAGCAGAGAATACAAAGTCAGCATACAAAAATCAGTTGCATGTCTAACAAGAACAATGAACAACCTGAAAAGAAATGGAAGGAAACAACTGTTTTTAGTAGCAAAACAAAACAAAAGGAAAACAATTAAGAGTTAACTTAACCAAGAAGGTAAAAGACTTGTACAATGAAAACTACAAAACACGGCTGAAATGAAGACATGGATAAATGGAAATGAACTTCACGCGTGTAGACTGATAAGACTTACTTCAAACTGTTAAAGATGTTAATAACACCCAGCTACAGATTCAATGCAGTCTTTATCAAAATTCCAATGACCGTTTTTGGAGAAAGACACAAACATCCTGAAACTCACAGGAGCCAAGAACAGACAAATTAAACATGGAAGAAGAAAGGAGCAAAGCTGGACGACTCACACTTACCACTCTCAAAACTTACGACAAAGCGACAGGAGTCAAAACTGTGTGGTGCTGACGTAGACGCAGACATGCAGACCAGTGAGACACGTGAGAGCCCAGAAGTAAACCCTCACACATACAGCACAGCAACACAGGAGACCGCCAGGACCCTCAGTGGGGAGAGGGCAGTCTTTCCGCCAGTGGCGCCCACACAACACCGTGTACAAGAAGGAACTCAAAGTGCATCCAAGACGTAACTGTAAGACCTGAAACTATAAAACGGAGAAGAACATGCACAAGAGCTTTACAACTCTGAATTCGGCAGTAATGTCTGAGACACGGCACCAAAGGCACAAGCAACAGAAGACAGGCAAAGTGGACTTCATTAATTTAAAAAATTTGTGCATGAGTAACCGGGCACCCCACAAAACGGGAGAAAATATCTGCATGTCGTTATCTGATAGGGGACTAATATTCAGAATACACAGAGAACTCCTGAAACTCAACAAAAAGACAAACAACCGGATTTTAAAGTGACCAAAAGACCTAAACAGACATTTCTTTAAAGAGAAACATGCAAAGGGCCAATAAGCACAGGAAGAGATGAAGAGATGCCCACTGTCACCAACCATCAAGGAACCCAAACGCAAATCGGAACGGCCTCTAGGGAGAGCTTACGTGCAACGTCAAGAAACTGCCAAATGGCTCTGAACAGCTAGGTGCATACGACAGGTGCAGAGAACACGTCACTGCAGTCCACGAGGTGTGTGTCACCTCAGCGTAAATGCCAGAGGTTTCTGCCCAGGACAGGCTCCACGCCTGCTGTGCCCACATACCACCCCCCACCCACTCCCACACCCCCACTGCACCTCACCTGGCCCCGCGCCTCCGCACTCGAGCGCATTTCATTTTTCACCAGGAACAGCTCAGACTCCAGCTGCCTCTGGCAGACCGTGAGCACCGACATCACGCTGTCTTGTCTGTGGACATCTGCAGTGTTCAATGTCACCAGGGCTTTGGCAGGCTGCAGACCCTCCTTCCCTGGACTCTGCAATAGTGGAGAAAACAAGGGTGATGCTATAAACATAATGCTAAGCACACGGAAAGGAGGAGTGCAGGAGGCAGGCCCGGGAGGCCCGGGAAGCCCAGGAGCCCAAGAGCAGAGTGTGGGCCACAGTCGCGCGACGGGCTTGGCCCACTGCAGGTCTGGGCGGCTGGCACGTGGGTGGCAGGCAGTGAAAACTCGGAGTTATACCTGAAAGCAAACCCGAGTTCATCCCAAATAGAAATGAGCTTCAAAAATCACCACTGGAAACACTTGAGAAGAGACAGACCGTTGGATTAGAGCTCAGGGAAAGGAATTAAGGGGACGCCTAACACAGGGCGGGTGTTCCCTGTCAGAGGAAGGTGTTGTAAAAAGCTTAAGTGACTCACAACAATAATACGTTTAGAATTCTACAAAGGAGTGAAACGCGGCGGATCTCATTGTGGACGTGTGTCCTGACAGGCGGCACTCAGGCTGCTGAACAGCTGAGCACTCACTGCTCCCCTACCCCCCGGCCACCCTGGAGAGCCTGCGAAGCCACGGCCAGCAGAGAGGACCGCTGTCCAGACAAAAGCAGCAGCAGCAGGGGAGACGGAGACAGACACAGACACAGACACAGACACACACACACACACACACACACACACACAGATTGAGAGAGAGAGAGAGACAGACAGACAGAACCTGCTCCTTTCACACCACACCCACCGCCCTCGGTCCCACCCTCTGTGCACACAGGCTGCACCTGGGGGTCACCGCCGTGGACACGGGGGGTGTCGGTCAGCTGTCCACTGCCCACGTCACGTTCCGGCTCCTCCTCGCAGGAGGCCTCTTCACCCTCCGACACCAGTCCCGGGGCGCCGTGCCCCCCATGCACTGCCAGGGGCGCTGCACATGTCTGCCGCCTGTCCAGCCCATCCTGGCATGTCAGGAAGCGCAGGCTCAGCGCCTGCAGGTGGCGGCTGAGGCGCACGCACTGCGCTCGCAGCCGCTGCAGCTCCGGGGGCTGCCGCTCCAGGGCCCGGCGGAGGCGGGCGAGGCCGGACCGCACAGCCTCCAGCTCAGCGCGGCGGGCCGACGTCCGCCTGTTCAGAACCTCGATTGCCGCATCTCTCTCGGCGATTTCCGCATCTCTCTCGGCAATCACCGTGTCCTTTGCTTTCAGGGTGGCCTCAAACTCTCGGATCTGGGAGGCCAAGTCCTGGACCTCAGCCTCGCGCAGGCCCACACCGGGCCCGGGCTGGGCCAGCTGCCTGGCGGCAGCCTGCTCCGCACTACGCAGGTGCTGCTGCAGAGCCCCCAGGGCTTGGCCGTGCTGGCGCTCCTGCTCAGCCAGCAGCCGGCTCAGGGCCTCGGGGGCCGCCAGTGCAGCCTGGAGCTCAGCGTGCAGTGGGGCCTGGGCCTCGGCTCCACCTGCCTGCGGGCACTGCAGCTGGCCCTGGAGGCTGTGGGCTGGCCCAGCACTGTGCTCATGCCCTGCGGGCCCCCGGGGGCACAGTTCCCTCTGCAGCCTCTCGATGACCTCGTGCAGTTGCTGGACCTCGTCTGCTCTATCCTTCTGCAGCCGCTCCTGGTTCTCCTGCAGAGCTTCAATGATGGACCTCAGCTCCTCGACCTCAGCGCTCCTGCTGTGCACGGCCTGGGGAAAGAGTGCGTTCAGAGGCGGCCGCTCGGCTGTCCCTCAGTTGACAGTCCTGAACTCATTCTGCCAGACATGGAGACTTCACAGCTTGAGCCAACTCACAATGTCCCCAAATGGCAGGTAGTAGTTGGGGAAAATCCCCAACGTGCTGCACCCCAACGATTCCAGGTGCCTCAAACTGGTCCCGAGGAGAAGTCCCCAGCTGCTCCCCGGCCGCTCGCTGAGTCAGATCCCGAACTCGACCCCAATCATCGAAATCCAGAGGAAGCTCCAGTCAGGGACACCTTCATACAGGTGTTTTCAACACCTTTTAAAGGTGTGTTTAGTTAATATTGAAACTCTGCTTTGTTTGGCATTCCTAAATGGAGCATTCAGATTTCAGGTGTCATTCTAACACTGGAATAAGAATGGAATGAGAACACTGGTCTAGGGAATTTGCGTAATGAGGCATGCGAATGAGGTGGGCACAGAGCCCGCCCTCACATTGTGTGCCCACGACCGGGCAGTGGGGACGCCCCCACACCCAGCCTGCGCCACCCCAGGCACCAAAGCATGCGTCACCACTGTATACCCTAGTAAGTGCCTGTGACATTTAATTGAACCCTCAACAACCTCAAGGTAACAAACGCTGTTATTCCGACTTTAAAGATGACACAATTGAAACGTACATATCTTGCCGAGACTACACAAAGAGAATAAATGGAAGCTCAGGATTGGAATCCATGTTGATACAGATCCAAACTCCATTTTCTTAACATCATATTACTAGTAGTGACCAAAATTGAAAAACTTTAACCAATCTGTGGTTTAGTTAACAACCAGCCAATCTGCTACAGTCTAACACTCTGCTTCCTGAAAAGAAATGAGGGTTTCATAACAACTCTTGGTTTCACTCGTGCTACTAACAATTACTTTACACTCATATTCAAAACTGGCCTACAGTTAAAAAAAAAAAAAAAAAAAGAAAACAGAGTAACTTTTGGTTTGGATAACGTCAGCTACAATGACAGATGTGTTTACCGTATCTGAATGCCACACTGTCTTGTTAGCAAGACAACCTGTCTGTGCAGGGTAAGACCCTCTCAGCAGCGGCAGGTCCCCCGCCGCGGTGCTGAGCGGTACACACACCCACCCCCAGCTCACAGACAGTGGAAGGGGGCTCGGGGTCACTCTGACTGCGCAGTTCGTGCTCACTCCCTTAATGCACTAAGACACAGAGGCGAGAAGGTGTGCATGGCAACATGGCCACAGTCACAACCCCAGTGTCACACTGGAAACACCAGAGCCAGGGCATGAAGCTGGCTCCAAGGCAGTCCTGCCCGGCCCAGCACAGTGGGAGCAGCTGGAGGCCAGCAAGCAGGTCAGGGAGCCACAAGGGCCGCCTGGGGCATGCAACCCGGGCTCTCAGTGGGGAAGGTCCTTGTCCTGGCCATCACAGTCCCATCCACACCCAGAGAGCACCGATGGGCAGTTCCTCTCTCAGGCTGTGCCCTCAGGCAGCGCAGTCAGACCAGCCGGGCCTGGGACGATAAACCAGGTGGCCAAGGATGCAGGAGTGAGAGAGCCCAGACTGGTTCTTGTGGATGGTGCGATTGGCAATTGTGGAGAGAAAAATCAGTTTTTGAACAGATGGTGCTGGAATGCCCGGGCACCCCGAGCCAGAAAAAGGGCATCGTGGTCTTGAACACAAAGCAAAACTGAAATTTCTAACAGAGAGCGTTGGAGAAAAGCTTGGTGATCTTGTGCTGGACAACGCCCAAAAGCATACCTCACTTAAAAGATTAGTAACCGGACCTTAGTAAGGGGCCGAGGAGACACACCGCAGGGCGGGTGTACGTGTGTGCAGGTGGTACCTCCAACCACAGGGTCAGCAGATACACAGAACTCCCAAAACTCAACCATCAGAAAGTGATCAACTCCAACTCTGTGAAATCCAGCGAAGGGTTTGATCAAACAACTTACCACGCCATGACGACAAGTAAGCACATAAAAAGATGCTCAAGGTCATTAATCCCTAAAGAGATGCAATTTCAAACTACAAGGCTAGGCCAGCAGCTAAGTTATCATTCTTTGTCACCGAGGAAGCCATCTTGGAACTATCCTAGTGACTACGCCTTTAGGTAAGAATTCCGGCTACTGACGGCGTTGGAAAAAACAAACATTTTGCTTCTTTTATATTTTGAGGTTTCAACAAACCAACAGTGGGCCATCCAGACACCACAGGTGTTAGACACTGCGCTGATGACAGAAGTACCATCCTTGTTTCTAAAACATCATTTCGCTAACAGATGTCACCCCAGTAAGTCTAACAATAAAAATGAATTAAAAATAAAATAAAATAAAAATAAAACATCATTTCGGTGAGCAGAGAGTTTTCTTGCTATCAGATTCTAAAATAATGTGATCAGAATACGCTGTTTTCTAAGGTTTTTGACATGAGGATGGAAGTTATCATGTCAGATTTTCAGTTCCCTCTCCACAGAGCATACTACCAAACCCATTCCACTGTCATGCAATTTCTACTATTTTCAATAAAAGTCATTGACCCATAGCTAAATGGTTATGCAATTTTTATGTCCTTATAAGAATTTTCATAATTCATTATATCAGAAAAAAAATTATATACCTAACAAGAGTCAGCTCTACAAAAGGTATTTTAGTTTTATTTATTACATCAAAGCAAGAAGTCTCCACACCCTTACAAAACATTAGAAGTAGAACTGTAGAAAACAAAGGAGGTGGAGTTCCCTGGTGGTGTAGTGGCTTAAGGCTTTAGCGCTGGCGCTGTCAGTGCTGCGGCCTGGGTTCGATTCCCGGCCAGGGAGCTACCCACATACATAAAAGAAAAAAAAAAAAAAAAAAAAAAAAAAAAAAAAAAAAAAAAAAAAAAAAAAAAAAAAAAAAAAAAAAGAAAACAAAGGAGGTACATGTGTAGAAATAAACAAAATCTCAAAAGAAAACATTTGGGATGGTCTTTATAAAATTGTCTCTTCTTAATGAAACTAGAATTTTTTCCTGTCACGTAAACTAGGTTTACTGTTAGGACATTTTAATATGTAAAGAGATACACGCATAATTCTAGAGCTCGAGGGACAAGTAACACACAGAGCCTCCTCTAAAGAATGAGACACTCTCATACACGGTGCTGGGCAAACGGAACGGACACGTGCAAAGAAGTGAACCTGGACCGCCTGCTTACAGCATGCACAGACCTAAACTCAAAACCGATCAGAGAGACTCGCACTTCGGACCTGAAACCGTAAGACTCCTAGAAGAAAACACGGTGCTGACCTCTCCGACTTGGCTCCAGCAACACTTTTTTGGCTCTGTGTCTTCCGACCAGGGAAACAAATGGCACCACATCAAACTAAAACGTTCTGCACAGCAAAGGAATGAGGACAGGCTGCCAACTGGAAGACATTCACCAGTGAGACATCGATAAGCAGTTCAGAACCAAAGCAAGGAACTCGGGTGACTCAACACCAGAAAAACAAAAACAAAAAACACAGGACAAAGAACCAATTCAATCACAATATGGGCAGAAGACCTGAGCAGACACTTCCTCGGGCAGGACACAGACGGCCCAGACACACGAAAAGATGCTTGAGGTCACTAATCATCAGAGAAATGCGAATCACCACCATGAGACATCAGCTCACACCTGTCGGAATGGCCATCGTCAACACGTTGTCAGACAAGTGCTGGCGAGGATGTGGAGAAAGGGGGACCTCGTGCACTTCTAGTGGGACTGCAAATCGGCACAGCCACTGAGGAAAAACGTTTGGAGGGTCCTCAAAAAGTTAAAAATAGAGCTACCTTGCGACCCAGCAATTCTACTTCTGGGTGTTTATCCAAAGAAATTCAAAACACCAATTTAAAAGACACGCATCTCCGTGTTCCCTGAAGCATTACTGACAACAGCCAAGATGGAGAAGCAGCCTAAGTGCCCATCGATGGATGAACGGAAAACGCAAATATGCAACACGGGCACAATGGGATGTTACCCAGTCAAAAACTACAGAAAAAAGATGAAATGTTGCCGTTTTTAAGTCAGACAGAGAACGACAAATACCGTATGCGTTCACCTGTATGTGGAATCTAAACAACGACAAAAAAAGGAACAAACCAAAAGAAACGCACAGATAGAGAGAACAAACTGACGGCGGCCTGATGGGGGTGCAGAGGTGAGAGGGACACGCACACATGTCACAGAACGGCGCAGGGACGCGCAGCGCGGTCAGCACGCCGTACCCGCGTGGGCCAGGTGGCACCAGACGCGTCGCGGTGATGACCGTGAGAGCGACACGCCGACGTCGGACCCCCGCGCCGTACGCCGCAGACTCATCTAATCCTGCACAACTGTACCCGAAAGCTCAATTTTAAAAAATCAGTCGCTGATTTTAAAGGCACTCTTCAAAGTAACACAAAAAAATCATTTTAAGTTTTGCCAAATATATAAGATACCAACACAGATCACTAATATCCCAATAGCCTGTGTCACTGTGAAATTTAGAGATGTGAAAAAACTGGATAAAAGTGCTTTTTGTCCCAAAGGCTGTCACCACCCTGTAACTTCCAACAATAAGCTTTACGGGGCGTCGTCCCAGAGGCCCTCTTTGCTCTGAGATCACCCCGACAACCTTCCAAGCACTCAGCACCCAGGGTGCCGCGGCGGCCGGAGGCAGGAGTCGGACGGCGTGCCCGGGGCCGCCTACCTCGCTGAGCGCGCCACTTCCCGTCCCCGCTGCCACCTGCTCGCTCTCACGCAGTGTCTCCTCCTCTCTGGTTCGCAGCGACGTCTGCGGAAAGGACAAAAATGACAATGAGGAAGCCAACCAGGCATTCCTGCGGGAACCAGTGCCCCGGCCTCGAAGAGGGGAAACACCCTGATCCAACAAGCCCGTGGCTCCGAGCGCTGACACTCAGTGTGGGGGTGCTTTCTGTTTAAGACGCCGATTGGTTCAGCTTGCCGAAATCATCACTGCACTTCCCCAGGCGAAGCTACCACCGAGAGTGAGTAAAACCTGTGCCCTCTGCTGCCCCTGTGACGGAGGGCGTGCCCGCTGAGAGGCCGGCGTGGCCAGGACGTGCCGGCACACACAGCTCCGAGCCGGGCGGCCGCAGCCTCTGCGAGCGGCAGGCACCGACGACACCGCCCCACCCAGCAACTACCTGCCAGGTCCGACCGAGGCAGGGACTCTAAATGCCACGGACTCCACGGCCGTCGTTCAAGGTGACCTGTCTTTACCACCTCGCTTGCCGTCTCCACTACACTGGGGTTGTTTTTCCCTTTTGCTTCAACAGCACAACCACGTTAAGGTCACAGAGGATTTGAAAGAACTTCCGTTCTCCCGAGGTGGGAAGGCTGACGCTGAGCGACCGTTCGTAGCATCGCCACCTCTGGGCAGGGCACCCGGGGTGGCCGACACGGAGCCCTTGCTCCGAGGGGCATCCACTCGCTCGCCACAGTTCTGTCACTAGGGAGGCGCCTGTCCTGCGGTCCCACTCCCACGAGCAGCCTTCGGGAGAGCCGACCCTCATCAGTGCCACACCCGGAAGCTGCCCCAGCCACAGACACACGCCAAGCGCCTCCTGAAAGCAGCAGCCGGCTCGGGGCATTCTCGTCGGAGGGGAGGCTGACGGCAGGATGGCCGGGGTCCTGCACCGAGGCCCGCGGCACCCACGGCAACAGCTCCCCGCTGTGAGGCTGGTGCCGGCATGGGCGCTGCGCACCCAAATTTAAGTTCAAGCGCAGCACCTCTTCGTTCATGCCAAGTCACATTTAATCTTTTCTAAGTGTTCTTTCAGGTCCAACACCTTCCATTAAAGCGAAGGTAAGTAGTAAAAGTTACCTAATGTTCTCACTGACCTAATAATTTTTAAAATCACATGGAAAGACTTAAAAGTACATGCTCACAAGGTTGCTCCTACCCTAAAACCCACGCGAAAATGACAGGTTGTGCTACAGCTACGAACCCACGACTGCGGCGCTGGGACATCCTGCCACCCACACGTCCGGGGGATGGGGGGTGCCACCGCGCCCAAAAGGGACCATCACCCACAAACCTCGCTCTCCCGCCGCACAAGTGCCCTCTGCACCGCCCGGAGCTGGGCTTCTGGACCTGGGGGAGACGTCGGAGGCGAGGTGCTCTTCAGCTGCTCCTGCAACGCCTCTCTGTCCTGTTCAGGAAAACAGACGTGCTTCAGGCCCGTACCCAGGCATCGGGGGCCCAGCACTGCTGTCTGTTAACGTGGGAACCGCCGCCAGCTCTCCCTGCAGCTCACCTGCACACACCTCACGCACCTGATCCCCAGAGAGCCAGTGCGGCCTGTGAGCCCACTGTAAGGGGCGGATCCTTAGGATTACTCAACACGGAGCAGAAAGGGCCTCCAGTCCAGACTGCTAGAATTTTAAAACACTGGAAAGGACTCGCCAAAGAACAGGGCAACGGCTGACAGCACGCTGGACACAGACCGTCCACCAGCTCAGGAAGCGTGTGCTGAGGGGGGATGGCAGCGCGCACACCGAAGCTGCCTGCTGGCGTCCTCCAGAAAGAGCCCCGATCTGCTCAGCGGTTCCATCGGCATTTTCCACGGCCAAACCCACCCGACCAACCTCGCCTCCGTGGGCCGGACCTGTCGTAGGGCCGGACCTGTCGTAGGGCCGCACCTGTCGTAGGGCCGCACCTGTCGTAGGGCCAGACCTGTCGTAGGGCCGCACCGTGACCCTACCAGACGCTCCTCACGTAACCCCTCACCTCCAGGACAGGGGAGAGATGCAAAGTCAGAAGTTCAGGCACTTTTGATGAAATGCTGAAAGGCCGCCACGGGCCGAGCGGACACACCCGGGCCCTGACCTTGCCCTGACCTTGCCCTGACCTCGCACTCAGCACAGCCCCGCCCACCTCACACGCTCAGATGCGTCGCTGCAGGTGACCACAGGAAAACGGTCCCCAGAGGCATTTTCACTGAGAAAGTGACATGAATCACTAAGCTCAAAAATTAAAATGAGCATTAAGTAGCTCTAAAGTATTTAATCAAGTGACGTTTTGAAATGTAAAATCGGCGTTCCCTGATGGTGTAGTGGCGTAAGGCTTCGACATGGGCACTGAAATGTAAAATCTTGGACGTTCACTTTGTGAAATCACTAAGCCATGCCGTGCTGGCAGACAAAACGCCACGCTGGGTTAAGAGAAGCACGTGTTGGTCTCCACCCATTGCCTGGCAGACCTCCGGAACCTCCTGAACCTCCGGAACCTCCGGAACCTCCTGAACCTCCGGAACCTCCGGACTGATGGAGAAAGGGGCTTGTCAGTCCTTAGCAGGCCCCTTCCAGCCACGCCTGCTTCTGCTGCTGAAGTGACTTTTGGAAGGCACCTGGGTCACCCGGGTGGGCGCTGGTCACCAGGGGAACCAACCACGTGATGAGGGGGCTGGACCTTTCAGCCCATCCCTGACCTCCAAACCACCACGGGGAGGCAGGTGCTGCGCGGCGCCCGCCCCAGGCCTCGCCCTGCCGGCTGTCCTTCCCCCAGGCCTCCGGGTTAGCGCCTTTAGGACAAACTGGCGCTCTCCTAAGGGCCCTGCTTCTCTGAGCTCTGTGAGCCGCTCCTGCAAATAACTGAACCCGTGGCGGGGCCGTGGGGAACCCCGATTTACAGGCAATCAGTCAGAAGCACGTGTGCTGGGGACTTGCCGTTGACGTCTGGGAGGGTGGGGGAGGGTCGTGGGACGGAGCCCCGAACCCGTGGGGTCTGCACGGCTCCAGGCAGGTGGTGTTGTACTGAGTCGTTAAGCTGGGAGTCGCTGAGAACTGGGGTGCTGGCACCCCACATTTGGTAGCAGCATCCCAGCAGTGAAGGGACACAGTAGAGGCCTGAGGCTATAGGACACGTGGAGGGTCCCCCTCCAGAGGGGACGAGGGCAGAGGGCTCGGAGGGAACACCGGCAGCAGCTGGCGCGGGGTCCTCGCTGACACTCGCGACACCGTCGGTGAGGAGCACCTCGCCCGTCCCTGTAGCTCGAGTGCTCAGGGCACGGGGGCCCCGCAGAACCCCAATAGGACAGCGGGTACGCACCTGCTGCAGCTCTTCCACAGCTCTGGTCTGCTTCTCCAGCTCCTCCTGGAGCTGCAGGACCTGCCTCCTGGTGTTGGCGTTTGTCTCTTCGAGATGCTTAATCTCCTCTTCCTGGATCAGCACCTGTCTATCCGCCAATTCCTTCTTTATAGCCAATTCATCAAGTTCATCTGATTTTTCTCTCAATTTCTCCTGTAACAGTTCAACCTAAAACAATAAAAATGTTTGAGAAGTACAATAGTTAAAAAAAAAAAAAAAACAACAAAACTTCCAAATAAAAAAGTACCCAACACACACCCGAGGGAACACTCATTCTCGGTGGCCTTCCGGCCCTCGGCCACACAGGCCTCGGGGAGGACGGGCTCAAACTGCAGGGAGGAGGGACTCGCCCTAGGAAAACACACACGAAAGCGGCAACAAAACTCATCAGCAAAGTCAAGCTGGTCCTGACGGCAGCAGTCAGAGGGCGGTGCACACTCCGCGTCTCGAGTCCCAGGGAACCGGCCGAGGGAAAGGAGCCATCCCCACGGCGCACGCCGCGCGGTCCGACGGCACGACCGTGCCAAGGTGACCGACAGCGAGAACCCCGCGGACGGAGCCTGCGGTCCAGCTGGAGCCCGCAGGACGTCACCGCTGGGGGACAGGTCAAGGGTACGAAGGGCCTGTGCGTCCTACTTCTCACAACTGAAAGTGGCTCCCGTCATTTCAAAACGAGGTTGGCTTTAAAAACGGGTGAGCACAGACTGCAGCCACTCAGGTGGACACCAGAGGGACAAGGAGCCAGGCCAGGCGGCCCCGCACATACCTCGGGGCCCCGTGGCGCCCACAGCCGTGCCCGTGCGCACGGAAGGAAGAAACAGTTGCATAAACAGCGCTCGAGCGCCATGGAGAACGCTGCCCCGCACAGCGGGCTGATTTACCTCACGGTCAGGGGGGCTCCCAGGCTGCGGCCGGGCCACCTGCCGGAGCCGCTCCTCCAGCCTCCGGACCTCCTGCTGGAACTCCTCGCGCTCCTGCTCCCACTCGGCGGCCTGCTCCTGTGACGAGGTGGGCAGGGTGCCTGTGACCTCACTTCCCCGCGCCCTCTGGAGGGGACCCGCAGAAGGGGAGGTGCCGACGCACCAGGTCTGGGGCCTCCGAGGGGCCCCTGTACATGCCCGCCCCTGCGCACGTGCCGCCAGGGGAGGGGACAGCTGGGCCCGTGCAGGACAGGAGCCTCAGCGCACCACAGAGAGCCCGTCGGGCAGCGCGGGTGGGGGGGCGTGGGACTAGGATGCGGCTGCGGAGGGCTGGCAGGGACCTCCTCCAGGGTCCGCACAGGACGCTTACGTCCATGAAGTGCCGCTGGCCGCGCAGGTGCTTGTCCAGAGATGCCAGCTGCTGCCGCAGTGTGCTCAGCTCCGCCGTTTGCTCGGCGCACGCCCGGTGGCGCGCCAGCTGCTCCTCCAGCTCGGCCTCCAGCACCTCTGTCTGGGCGAGCAGGGCGCCACGGTCTTTCTCAGACTGCCTCCTGCTCTCCGAGTGCTCCCTGGTCACGTCCTCCAGCTCCCTCCGCAGAGCTGCGGGGCAAAGGGAAGGCGGGTTCCCCGGGGTCAGAACGCGGCCACACGCTGCAGCGACGCCCCCGTGACACGGCAGCCCGGCCTCTCTGGGGCCCAGCAGCAGGGGCTCTCTGAGGCTTGCAGATCCCGCTGTGTGCATGCTGGCACCGACCCCGTCCCCTTCTCTGCTCCTGCAGGCACGGGTTCGGCCGGGCCACTCAGCCACCGCAAGACGGGGACACGTGCACACGCAGCCGGCGAGCCTGTGTCCTGTCGGACCCCGAGCCCACGTTCTCGTGCAGCCACAACGGAGCCAGAGGTCCACTGGAAATAAAGTCAAGCACTTTTGCAGAAACCGATAAAAAATTTAAATTGCAAATCTTAATGAAAATTGGCTAAAATAAAACCTCTCTGAGCCTGAGAAGACTCCGTGCTGCTACCCCAGATGACAGCGTCAGGCAGCGTTCTGGGAGCTACGCCTCCGCACACTGTCCAACACGGAAAATCGGAACGTCACCGTCCAAGGAACGCAAGCCCGATGAGCCCCGGGCAGCAAAGCGCTCACCACGCGCCCGCGGCTGGGGCGGCGCGCGGGGGGCCGGGGGCCATGCGGGGAGCCCTCGGTAGGTCAAAGGCCAAAGGGAACTCAGGGCTGAGGGCGCGGCTCCAGCCGGCGGGCACTGTAAGCAGCTGCCCCTGACGAGCTGGAGGACTCAAACTGCCCGACACCCAAACAGTGAACCCACACTTCTGTCCCATCGCGCCTGTTTCAACGCTTCTGGTTTGCAGAAGTCGGTCAACCTGTCACGACAGACGGCCATCACCACCGGTCTGCATGCTGCTAAGTCAGCAACCGCGGTAAGCGAGCCTGAAACATGCAGCTCGGCCCATGTCACGCACAAGCCCTTGGAGACACAGAACGAGGCGTGCCACCCCCCAGCCGGCGCCACCGTGGGGGCCACGCACTGCAGGAACGGCGCAGCTGACAGCCACACAGCCTGCTGAGTGCGCACGTGTGGGAGGCACCGGGGCCCCACCCAGGACAACACGGCAGCGCACGGGCCCGGCAGAGAAGGCGTGCGTGTGCCCACGTGTGCAAGGGGCCAGGCGTCATCCTATCTAAGTCTGCACAGAAGCTACCAAGTGCGTCAGCACAGTGAGACGTCGGCAGCGTCTGGGGCGACCGCACAGCAGCCACACGCGAGCCCCGTATCTGGGACAAACCTGCGTCCTTGCGCGCGAACGCAGCAGCAGTGCCTGTGGACAGAAGCACGGCGTTCTCAGACGCGGGAGTGGAGGACGTAACTGAGAACATGACCGTCAAGAACAACAAAACGATGGTGACAGCGGCAGGGGACGCACAGGGTCTCACAACCTCTCAAACGCGTTCACTTCGGCCGCACCACTGCTAGGGTCTCAATGGCTGCACCCCGAGACTCCCATGCTGAACCCTGACCCATGTGATGGTGGAAGGAGGCGGCGCCTTTGAGAGGGGCCGGGGAGCGCCCCAGGCCCTCTGCTCGTGGGCACGTGGGCACGTGGGCACGTGGCAGGAAGCTGCTGTCTGGGGCCCAGGAAGGCAACTGTGCCAGCACCTTGACCCTGGACTTGCGGCCTGCAGCACTGTGACAAGAAATGGGTGTTGTCTACGAGCCACTCAGACAGCTGAAGGGATGGACAGGACTGTCTGCCCAGGTGGCGAGGCAGGTCCTGGCTGCCGGCGCTGTTAAAGGACACAAAGAGAAACACGCAGGATGGCCGGCGCCACTCTGACACACGCCATAGACAGGGCGGCAGGGCTGAGCTTCCCCAAGAGGGGCCGGGACCTCCGGAGACTCCAGGGGAGCCGGCGCTCACGAGGCCCCAGCTGCTGGATGGCACCGGGGGCGTCTGGTTGAGGGCGGGCGGGTGTGGTGCCGGCGGACTGCCTGGCTCACTGTGCCGGCGCATCTGAGGGCCCAGCCGGGAGCACACACGGAGGGGCGGGGTGTGGCGGGGACAGAGCCCCGGGGAGCCACGTGGCCATGAAGGCGAACCCGGAGAACGACAGAAAGCGCAGGAGTTTGCTGGTGATAAAGCAAAGCAGAGACCGGGGTGGGGCCGGAGAGGGCTCCATGGGTCTGTCACTTCTGCTGCAGTGGCCGGGCCTCGGGAGAGCTGGCTATGTGACACAAGGGCCAGCCCCCGGAGCCCCCGGTTCTCGGGCAGCTAAGACAAGGCTGCTTGTTCTGCGGGCCTGGGTCACACGGCTGCTCAGAGGGTCCTGGCTCCGAAGTCCCAGCCCTAGGGATGCGGAGACCAGGCTGGAGGTGCCAGCGCTCATGGGACAGCCTGGGTCGGGGGAAGGGAGTAAGCCTGGCCGCCCAGCACACGGGCCGGGAGCGTCACATGGACCCGCGGGCTGGGCGGTGACTCCTGAGGGGCGGGCGTCTGGGCCCCGTACAAGGTCTCTCCCACTGGGCGGTGCGGCCCCTGAGGACTGTAGGACAGAAGAAACACTGAGTGACAAGTCCCCAGACTAACGAAAACCATCAGAGCTGACAGCAGGAGAGGCGCAGGCCACTCACGCGACACCTTACTGTGACCTGTGAGGACGTCGGGTGGAGCGAAGTCCCAACACCCGCAAAGAACCGAGACCCAGCGGCGGGGAGAGGGCGGCCCGTGAGAAAACCATGGGCTGCGGCCCCTCGCCCTAAAGGAAATCGAGTCCAGAACGGCCCCTCTCCCGCCACAACCTCCCTCCCGGGTAGGACGGAGACTTGGGGCTTCGAGGTCCTGGAGTTTTGCTTCCTTGAAAGTGCGGAGCAGAAAGCCACGCACTACCTCCTGCCACCCGACAGCGACTAGCACGTGACACGGGGACAGGGAGCTCACGCACCCGCACACGCACGCACACACGCGTGACACATGCACGGTGGGGAGCGGTGGCCGTGCCGACAATGACAGGACACAGGCTTCAGTGCTGGGGAATGAGGGACGTGGACGGGACAGAGGAGCAAACACGAGAGACGGCCACGCCCCAGGAGGCAGAGCCCCGCGCGTGAGAAGACCCGGCTCATCAGGGCCGAGGGGATGCCCACAGGGAGCCTTCCAGAAGGCACCACGTGGCGTCCTTGAGCAGTGAGCTCGGGTGTGAGGAAGACGGGGCCGGCACGGCACGAAGGGGCAAGCGAAGAAACCCAGAGCGAGTTTTGTAACGTCAACAGTGTCAACAGTGTCACATCCAAAACTGGAAACGGCGCAAAGGGACGCCCCTGCTTCCTAACCAAAGGGAGCCGAGCGGGTCGGGTCAGGAAACGGTTGCGGATGCTTCAGGGCATCGAGCGTGGAAGCCCCGAACGTCCACAAACGCCTCTTGGCTTAAAGAAACCGCAGCCTGCCGGCCCCAGCGCTGACCATGAAGCACAGGTCACTGTGACCTGGGCGCCCACCCAACAGGACTCGCGGGACCAGGCGAGGACAGGGCAGTGGCAGTGCTGCCCCACTCCTGGGGAACATAAAGGAGCCTGGGGGGTGGCACTGCGGCCACGGGAAGGCGGGGACCTGGGACATACCTACTCGGCGGGCGGCCACGGGGACCGCGGGCGCCACTCGACACGGCACACGGGTTGGGAAGACGGAGCTCACACATGGGCTCTCACAAACCTGCTCCTGGGGACACTGATACCTGCAAACTCGACGTTTTACACTAATGTGACAGTTTCTATTTTACGACCTGAAACATCTAAGAATCCGAAACCACAGGGAACTACTCCTGCGAAAGCTCCAAGTCCTCCCAGTTCAGCACAGCGTCAGGGAGGTGCTGGTCACTGAAGGGACACCTGTAGGTCGCTCCCGTGCTTTCACCTCTTGGCTACTGATCCCGGCCGGGCCAGCGACACCGCAGTGCCATCAGGCAGAGGTTACCCCGACCCCCCGGAGATGCAGGAACCGGGGTGCACACGAAGGCTCCCTGCCTCTCCCCGCCGGAAGCCGCCTCCTACCGGCCTCCCGCTGCTGCGCTGCTGTGGCCGCCGCCTCGGCCGCCTCCGCCTGCAGCCTCAGGACGGCATTCTGCTCCCTCAGCTCCGCCTGCTGCCGGGCCGCCTGCTGGAGCTGCTGACTCTGGCCCTCCAGCTGCACCACCAGGCCCCGCTCAGCCGCCTCCTTCTGGCCCAGCGCCTCCTGCAGGTTGGCCTTCTCCACCTTGAAGCCCTCGATGAGGCCTGGGAAGACGGGGAGACACGCTGCCGAGACCCCGGCATGGAGCCGAGGGGGCCACGGGCGGACCATGGCGCCCCCGACACCAGCACGAGCGCCGAGTGCTCACGTGTGTACCCTGCTCCCAGACCGACGGTGGCACGGGACCGGCCCCATGGCCAGGGGCAGGAGCTGCCGGACAGTGTGCGGGACGCCCCACCTCCCCGCACACCACCCCCCACCCCGTGCTCAGTGCTCAGCTCACCCGGCACCGTGAGCCCCACCCAGAAGTGACTCTGGGGGCACCCAAGTCCACCACCCGTGCTGGGAGGATGGACGTGTCCGTCTCGCTACTGGGACTCTGAGTTTGGCCCAGAGAGCCGCGGGGGGTAACTGCCAGGGCCGGGAGCTCGGCATGAGCCATGTGTCGCCACAGAAAGTCCCCAGAGCTGCCACAGGGCCTCCCACAAGGAAAATCCCCGAATCCGCACACCGTTGGCTTCACTTTCATTTCACATTTGCTTTGAAAACTGCTGCACTAACGCTGCCCCCAGCCAGGCTGCGCCCGGTGCCCGCGGCCCGCACACGCGCTCCAGCCCCTCCCGCCCGCCAGCGGCCACGCACCCTCCACCTTGTGCAGGTCCAGCGTCAGCTGCGTCTGCGCCGCGTTCTGCTCCTCCAGACGTTCCAGCAGCTCCTGGTGTTTCCGAACGAGCTGGGCCGTCTCCTCACTCTTGGAGCTGAACTCTTTCTCAAGTCGAGCATGGATCTGACGTGCTTCCTCCAGCTGTCAAAACACATTTGAAGTTGGAACTGTGTGTCCAAAAAAATCAAAGCTTTTTGTACACCTGGTGAAGAGCACCAGACCCAGCAGGGGACAGGCAGAGGCGGGACCCCACAGCGCAAGTGCATCGTGCCCCCAGCAGGGGTGGGTGAGAACCAGAAAGGCCCATGGAGAAGGTCGTCCCCCAGCACCTACACGACCTACCCGGGTGCGTCTGCAGCGGTGCCGACAGGAGCCAGAACGCGCCACGGGGCAAAGCACGGGCCGCGGGCGGAGCTGGGCGGCCGCGTCTCACCTGCCTGCTGGAGTCCAGAACCATCTCTAGGAGGCCATCCACGGCCAGGCCAAGGCTCCGGTAGACCCTCCTGACGGGCTGCTCACACTCCAGCGTGCTCTCTGGGCTCATGAAGAAGCTCTCGCAAAGGTGGCTGCTGATCTCGGCCATGGAGGACGTGTCCGCGCACTCGGGCAGCGTTCCGTCCAGCCCCAGCGTGGCCACGTCAGCCCCGGGCCACGTCTCAAGTGCCGGCGCTGCGGTGAGCACAGAGACCCCGCGTCAGGAGTGCAGCCCATCTCAGCACGGGGAGCAGGCTCGGCCGGCCCTGGGGGTGCTCACCGGCAGGCGGGGCCTGACCCCCTGGCCTGGCGTCGGCTGGGCTGTCGTCCTCCAGGCAGAGCCCAACGCGCTCGCTGATCCGACTCCTCAGACCGACGGCGGCCTTCAGCGTCTCTCCAAACAAGCCCAGTAGCCTCCGCAGGGCATCCTGAAGCGCTGTCCTGGGGACAGGAGCACAGTGGCGGCCGTCATCGGGGGCCCCAGCGCCCTGACCAGGCAGCTGCCGTTAGCCGGTGGCTCTGCGGACATGAGCAGAGCAGGTCCTCCTGCTGCTGCTTCTGGATTTTGGAGGACACCAGGTTGCTGTGCCTTCCAGCACGTTTCTCTGGGCTCTGCCGCCAGGCAGGCACGACCCCACCACGCCCACGTCCCAGCCTCCGTGACCCTCAGGGCCCTGCCTTTTAGGAAACACCTGTTCAAAAGACAGAAGCTCGCCGACCCCACAGCCCACGTGCTCTGCTTTGCACAGGGCCGGAACTAGCCGGCGCCGCCCCAGAGCTGCACCCCTCCAGCCGGGCCTCAGCTCCTGTCCTGGTGACCCTGCCCAGGACACAGGTGTGGGCAAAGGGGCTGCTGCCGGTGCTCGTCCACGCACTCCCTACCGAGGGCCGTGCGTGGGCACTGCTCCCAGCACGGGGACGCCACTGAGCGAAGCACACGAGCAGCCGCGCCCACGGGAGAGACACTGGCCGTGGGAACAGGCGGGACCTGGAGGACAGGGGAGGGGATGCTGCTCGGAGTACGCGGGGCCCTGACAGCTCCCTGCTGCTGCCCAGGCCCCGCAGGAGGCTGCACAGGAAGGGTGCCGGCAGCACGTGCCAGGGTCCTGGTGTTGGCACACAGGGATGAGAGCGAGCATGGAGATGGTGGGTCACAGAGCACAGGGGTCGGCTCTGCTCTGAGAAACTGCCGGAAGGTCCCCTCCAAGCTGCCCCCACCTCCTCCTCGTGCCCTGTCCAGGGCATGCCACCCCTGGTCCCGAAGTGCCCAACAGCTGCTGTGCAGGCATTGGAAGCTGCTGCTCGCCTGGAGCACACACTCCAAACACCTGGGGGTCATTTGTCCCTCCGTGTCCCTCCTGATGTGGAGCTGCACCCTGTACCCCTCAGTCACTCAGGGCCACTGAGTCGGCAGGAAGCCATGAGGCAGCTGCAGGCAAGCACCAGACAAGTGTGCCCATGGGCTCAACAGCCCCAGCGCCACGAGGACAATGGGGAACACTGGGCGGTGCAGGGTCACCGGATGAGACCCAGGTGGAGACGAGCTGGCGGGCACAGCAGAGGTGCAGGGGCCGGGGAGAGGCCCACCTGCAAGTGGGATGCCGAGCGACTAACGGCTCAGACATAGCACGGAGACCCGCGGACAGCGGGCGCGAAGGGACACCTGGATAGCCCCAGACACGCTCTCGACCACGAGAAAGCAAACCACGACACGTGGGCATCAGTCCTGAAACAGGACCACAGACAGCAGGGACAATGGGGCAGACGACATCGGTGTCACATTTTGTAACTGGGCAAAACGTGAGGCTCCCCCCGCAACGCAAGCCGGGGGGTGCGTGGCCGTCCGCTGTCCCGCGGAGCTTGTCTGTCTCGGTGTCTGGCGAGGAGGCGAGCAGCACGGGCCCCTGCGGTGGGGGCGGGGCGGGTGGGACTGACCTCTGGCTGTGGCACAGGTCGGTGTCGGACTGGAGCATCGCGATCAGGTGCGTGCCTTCCTGGTTCTCGCGGTCGCGCGTCTGCCGCAGCTGCTCCAGCTCCCGGCTCAGCGACAGCACCTGCTCCTTCAGCTGTGCGGAGAGCAGTTCACGCTGTCGTCAGCAGCCGTTGAGTCAAAACCAGTTTCTATGTGGCGCTTCCACCACCACGTCATCACCTCCCTCAATACGAACACGGGGAAAGACGACACCCGTGCGCGTTTGCTCCGACGTCGTCCCCCTGCCCTGCGGCCCGGGGTGAGGGGAGCAAGCCCACTGGAGCTCGTCCCCACCAACGACCGCTGTCCCGCCGTTACAACAGACGTGAGCTGCCAGGCAGGTGAAGAGCCCGCTTACAGATCTCTTCTCTAAGGACAAAAAGCCAAAAACCACAGTCCTCAGGGCGCCGCAGGAGCCGCTCCCAGGGCCACCAGAGCAGTGGCCCCATCTTGGCGGTGCTATCACGCCACTTAGAGAAGTGACAAGTGCGTCCCCCCCGCCGCAGGGCACCTGAGCCCCTTAATGCAAGAGCTCTCCCCGAGCCCAGTCCCTTTACTGACGACAGGAACGTGCGCACCCCCCACGGAGGACACGACAGACTGGACGCCCATGGCTGCAGGACAGCAATGAGCTGAGGCGCCCACCGCCACCTCTTCACCCAGAAGCACGTCTGTGGGGCGGAGAACACACACGAGAGCCCCGCGCGGAGCCCCGAACGCTCCGTAGGACAGAAGGAAGCACGGCCACAGGAAAAAGCGTGCGATTCTGACACCGACTGGCGGCAGGACCAGCAGCCAACTGTGCTCACGGTTTCCACAACGCGTGGAGGGAACCCGAGAAGAACAGGGTTCTGTAAGGCACTGAGGCCGAGCGGCGGGAAATTAAAGCAAAGGGAGTAAACACACAGAGAATCCCAAGTTTCCAGACGGCAAAAAATGACCCAAAGTGACCAAGAGGTCCGGAAGGTGAACTGCGTCCACGGAACATGCCAGCACGTGCACCTGTGTGGCCGCACGGCTCGAGGCTGGGCTGCGGTCCCAGCTGCTGTGTGTGGATGGCGGCCGCTGAGCCCTCGCTGCCTTGAGCCCCGCAGCAGCTGAGGCCGACCTTGGGGCGGCCACGTCCACGACTGGTGGCCACCCAGAGCCTGTGGGGCAGGCTGTCCTGCTCCCGCCTGCTGCACACCAGTGGGAGACCTGACGGGATCGCCAGAAGAAAAGGGAAGAGACACGGTACCAACCTTGACTCCAAACGAGGATGGAAGCCGGGAGCGCCCAAGTATGAGAGAGAAACAGTTCCCTCGGCTTTGAGACCACACTTACTGTCCCGTGTGCCGCCCTCCGGGCAGCTCCCAGCCCCCTGCCGGCAGTCCTCCCGGCCTGGCTGCCCCCACGCCCCTCCCCGAGTCCTCGCCTTCACTCCAAGCGCGCAGACGCAGCTGCAAACTGACCCTCCCCAAGCAAGAGCCCTCACGCCCCGCGCGGCGTCCACGTGGCGTGAAGAGACTCGTGCGCGCTCGTACGCCGACACACACACACTGGGACTGTGCTCGGCCTTAAAAAGTGGGGACGTCGGGCACCGGCTGCAGCAGGGGTGCGCCCTGAGGACCTCGTGCTCAGGAGTCAGCCAGTCACAGCAGGACACGAGTCCCCTGACACGAGGTCCCCGGAGGAGTCAGCTCCACAGACGGGCAGCAGACGGCTGTGCCACTGCCGGGGGTGGGGGCGGGGGGAGGTCGTGTTTCAGTTGGGAAGATGGAAAGTTCTGGAGATGATGGTGGGGATGGTCACGCATGCCATGAGGTGTGCAATGGAACGTCTAAGGGGACAACGTCACACTGCGCGACGTCACCATGCACCCGCGGCAGGAAAGCCGCGACCCACACACCTGCAGGACCTGGTCCTCGTTCTCCACGTTCTTCTGGGGCAGCAGCCGCTCGCCCACGCGTCCATGCGTCTCCTCCGGGTCAGGCAAGGCGGCTGTCCTCTGACTTCCAGGCTCACTCTACGGAGCACACCGTTAGGAACAAAAGAGCGGCGGTGAGGAGCGTGGCGTGCCGGTCCCACTTCCCTGCCGCTCACCAGCACGGCGTTCCCCCCACCCACGCTCCGTGCGAGAATCGGCCGAAAGCCCAGGCCGCGGCAGCCCAGGCAAAGGCGGACACAGACGCGCTCACGGCGTCGGAGACGCAGCCGGCCCCTCCCCGGTCACTCCCAGGAATCCACCACGTCAGGCAGCACGACCGCCCAAGCCCACGGCGCCGAGAAACCTGCGCTGCTCTGAGAAGGCAATCGCTCTCTTCCCTGACGAAAGGCGTTCGCCTAAGGAATTACACTGTGTCCCTGAACTACACTCCGGTTCGGTTCTTTCCGGAACACCAGAGGCGGCCCTGACAGAATGAGAACCCCCACAGCCTGGTGCTCCGCGGAAGCGCACAGGACGCCGGCCACCTCCGCCAAAGCGGCGTCCTCGGAGCTCTCAACCCAGAGTCCTTACTGAAAACGGGGGCTCAGTCTCTGCCCCGACCCCACCGCCCCAGTCTCGGGACAGCCGGGCACCACAGCAGCCAGGGGGGAGGAGGGTGGGTTCCCCAAAGTGCCAGGCCAGCAACTGACCGACCGCCCGGTCCGGCAGCCCCCAGGGAAGCTCGTCCTCAGAGCTGGACGTCCTCTGACCCGAGGCAGCGCTCACGCCCGCCGGCCACATGTCAGACACGTCAGACACGAGCTCAGCGGCTGCCCGAAGCCACGCGCCCCGAGGCTGCGCCCACACTCAGCACAAAGAGGCTGGCCGAAAGCGTGAAAGGAAACACTAGAAAATAAGGTGTCAACAGGGGGCTCCGAAAAGCCCACCACGCTGCTGGGTGTTTGGCGGCAGGGGCAGGGCTGCCTGGCGAGTGCCCACGCAGGCCCGGGGGGCCCCGAGCTCCCGCCTGCGCCCCTGCACGAGGACGGGGCCGGTGCAACAGGGCAGCGCACAGGCCCCCGGAGCCGGGAGCACGGCCTCTGACAGCACAGCCTCCCGGGACGGCTCCGCGGCAGGCTGGTGCGGGCAGAAGGGACAGGGGGCGAGGGCAGGTCGGGGGGACCCCATCTAGGGGAGGGGGAGGGAAAAGGGTGAAGCAGAGCCGCAGCGGCCTGCGGGCGCCGTCCAAGCCCAAAGCGCACAGAACGGGACCGGAGCGCAGGGAGGAGGAGGTGGAACGGCCAGCACCTTCGCCAAGCTGACGAGAAAACGGGACGTCCGCACACGAGCAGCTCGAGGAGCTCCAGGCAGGATGAACTCGGAGGTGACGCCTCCGCACACCGTGAGCAAACCGCCACGCGGACAAGGAGCGGGGTCCCGAAACCAGCCGGAGCGAGGGCTCAGCTCCCAGCCCGCCGCGGACGAGCGGTGCCACTGGCTCACCACGAAGCAGAGGTCCGAGCAGCGGGAGGACACGGCCCAGGCGCCGGGAGGGCGGCTGGCGGAGGACGACACCCAGGACACTGCCCGCCAGAGCGAGGGAGGCCTCGAGGCAGTCGCAGCTGAGAAAGAACGGGGCAGCACCCCCAGACACACCCGCCCTGCAGAAACACCACGGGTGTCCCACGGCCGCGACCGAGGGACACTGGCCAGCGCCTGGGAGCCACGTGAAGCAGCAAGGCCAACACAACGGACAGAGCAAGTGCAGTCCTGCTTGCACGTCCTCCTCCTCCTAAAAGACTGCGCAGAGCAATGAGCTTTAGCGCACCGCCGGACCTGCCGGACCCCAGCACGGAGGCGGGAGGCAGGACTGTGCACGACAGACACATAAACCGTGAACAGCAGGCTGGCGTGATCGGAACGCGCTGTCACACGAGGTGCTCACCTGCAATCCCGAGGGGGTGAGCACGAAGAAGACGTGAGAACCACCACCAAGGAAATGAAAGCGAGAAGGCGGCGGCCACGGAGGGCTGCAGGGACGAGAGGCAGGAGGAGACACAGACCAGGCTCCGGCACTGCTGCGGCAAGGACACGCCCGGGAGGGACCACCCTGAGCAGACGGAGCCACGCGGAGGCACGGAGGCACACGCTGCGTGGTGCCACTTCTGCAACGCGTCCAGAAAGGGCCGATCGCAGACGCAGAAAGTTCTGCAGCGGCTGCCAGGGGTGGGGAGGGGCTGCTTTCTGTGGAGGCACTTGCACAACTTCGTGCATCTACTAAGAAGCACTGAGATGTGAACTTTAAAAGCGGGGTTTTTGGTGTACGTCAACTCTGTCTCAGTAAAACTGTCATTAAACAAACAGACGCACGTGAAGCCACCACGGGCAGCACGTGCCGTCACCACAGTGGGGCAGGGGCAGACCTTCCTCAGGCTTAAATGCAGTGACAACTTCTCAGCAGCCAACAGAACTATGCAAACGAGTGAACAAGTCGCCTCGGAACACCTGTTCCTAAAACAGCGAAAAGGCCAAGGTCTGGGCCGGCCAGCGAGCGGTGCTGCCTGCTCAGGGCGCCCACTGAACACGGGGAAGGGCGGGACACGCTTCCGGCCACGAGCGTGCTGCTCATTCGAAAGCCTTTCACAGAGGCTGAGCTGCGTCTAACCACACACGAGCCACCTCTGCTTGGTTCGGGAGGAGCCCTGAAGCACGCCGCGCCCCCGAGCCCGGGACCCGCGCTGCGCCACAGACAGGAGCACCGGCCAGCGGGCTCCGGCCCCTCTCCCCCGTCATGTGGTCCCTCCGGGCCTCGGTGTCACGGCCCACAGACAGGAGGAGGAGGAGGAGGAGGAGGAGGAGGAGGAGGAGGAGGGCAAGGAAAGCAAACCCAGGAGCCAGCCCCACGGAAGCCAAGCCCGCCTCGTCGGCCCCAGCGCGGGGCTGATCCTGATGCCCTGCGTGGCTTCAGGAAGGGTTTGGGGCCGCTGAGCCGCTGGCACAATCCAGGCCGGAGAGTAGCTGACTTGGCGCAGGGGGTTGCCCCAGCTTTCCCCTGGGCAGGGCAGTGCGCCCCCGGCTGGCACGAAGGCCCAACGTGGAGGCGCCTCGTGGGATGTCCCAGGAGACCCCCTCCCCCCCACAAGGCGTCCCGGGAGTCCCGCGGGAGCCAGGCATCGTGGGCGTGTCCCTGCCCCGTGCAGGAAGGCAGGTCGCAGAGGGCACGCAGCACACGACCTCCAGGCCCCGCACTGGGGGGGCGGGGGCCGGGGGGTGGGGGGGCAGGAGTGCGTGCTCAGGCCACCCCTCAACACAACCGCACGGGGTGCAAGGAGGTCTGACGCCCACAACCCGCCACCCGGGAGACCCCTCCCAGACCACTCCTCCTCCCAGCCCTGAGTAGGACGCTCCCGTGTGCCACGTTCTCAGGGCAGAGCCAGAAAAAGGGGCTTAAACGTCTCTTCCCAGGCTTTCCTCGAGCCCCAGGGATTACAGGGAAAAGGTGACACGTCTGAGAAAACACTCGTCACTGAGGAAACACAGATGTGCCCGAAGGAAGAAAGGGAACACGGCACGGGGAACGGCAGCCCAGTAACAGACACCGAACTGACCACGAGTCAGACGTTCGAACCCCATCTCACTGCCCAGCGGGGCTCTGCACGTTCTCGACAGCCGTCGTGAACACAAGCCGGTTTTCACCAAGGAAAGACGGCACAGCCGTGGGCGCTCAGTGCGGTCACACTACGGCTTCTCCTCTTTCCAGACCCCTCCTGGTGTCACCCCCGAGGGCGGGTCCTCCGCGGAGGCGCATCTCTAGGAAACGGACACCGAGCTGACCCGTCAGAGCACGGTGTCACACCCCCACTTCGGGGGGGGACCCAGTCCCCTCACACGCACACGCTGAGTGACGCTGCTTCCCAACAGCTGCGGAGATATTTGTGGCCCAGACAAACCGTTCCCAGGGGAGGAACAGCACGTCCCTGCTATTTGGGGACAATGACACGGGCATCCCAAGGCTTTATGGCACGCATGTGTGCAGGGACAGCCTGAGGGAGACCGCAGGAGGGACGCGCCAGCACCCATGAGTGTTTGCAGCAACGGACGGGCCTGGCTCTGGCCACACGCCCATCGGCAGGCCTACGGGGGAGGAGGAATGTCGGACGCTTCGCCCCAGAGCAGGAAAGCCGAGCCAGGGCCACGAGGCCACGGCGTCCCGATCGCGGCAGCCAGCAGAGCAGGCGGCAGCCCGGGCGCAGTGTGGGAGGACACTAAGGTGCGACTGTTATTCGTGCTCGGGGGAGGGAGCGTCACTGGGGGGACCTGACGGCAGAGACAGACGCTGACGTGTTCACGGGTGAGTACAAGTGACGTCCTGGGTGGGCACGTACCCCACCCGGGAGCCAGGTGCCCCTCGGACACAACGTTCCACAGGCAGAAGCAGCACACCCGCGACCCCACGCGCACCACGTTTTCTTTGAAATCAGCTGCACACAGGAGGCGGCGGCGGCGTATCTCACACCCACACCCTCGGTGGCAGAATCCGGAACAAACGGGCACCGCGGGCAGCGCACCAGGAGCAGTGGCAGGCCAGCGGGCATGGAGGACAGCGCTCCCCGTGTGACCACACACACAGCAGGCAGGGCCGCCAGCGACGGACAGCACCTCCGTGGGAGGCGGCCAGTCAGCGGGCACCGGGAGAAGGGAAACCCCGGGCTCTGGTCTTCAGCGCGCACAAAGCAGACGCCCTTGGCCGTCGGCAGGACTCTGACCACCACGCACGCCCCAGCGGGACCCCGTCTGCGAACCACAGCAGGGCGCTGGACCCGCCCAGCGGTCACCCCCGTCCCCGCAAGCACGAGGAACCTGCCAGCACCCACCGCCACGTGCCTTCCACGGGAGCGACTGTGGAAGGACCACTGTCAGGAGCTGACCGCTACGTGCACACGACCAGCGTGCTGACAGCTAGCCGGGGGGGCTCAGCCCTGCGATCAGAGACGGGATGTCGGCACACCCTTGGCAAAGGCCCGCAGAAACAGGACTGACGGAGGGGTGACTCCGTGCACCTGCACATACGGGTGACATGAAACTCCAGCCACTAGGGAGACGTGTCACTGCCTCTCATCCTCTCCCCCTCACAGAGTTAGAGGAGACCCAGTATTCCAATCCAAACACCAGGGAAGGGCCCTGGGGGTCCAGCCAGTGGCCTCGGATGCACCCCAGGGGTTCCAGGAGCCTGTGCAGGGCACACGCATGTGTGCGAGCTCCCATGCAGCACCACACACAGGCAGTCCCTGCTGGCCGAATGCTCTCCTGCACAGATACAAAGGGAACTGAGGGCAGGAGCCCCACAGCGGGTCACGAGAACCTGGCCACGTCTCAACTCCAAGCCCGCCACGGCAGCCCCATGCGCAAGGGAGCCCAACGTCACCATGAGGACGACTGGGCAACCTGACAGGCTGCGTACGTGTACTCTGACGTGCCAAGTCCAAATCTCTGAAGGAGAACCACTGGGTGCCAGTCCCCAGAGCACCCACTGTGGGCAACACGTTCTGGGCGCACAGTCAGACGCACCCAGGCCACCGCTTCCAGCCAGTCCACACCCAGTGGCCACCTGTCACGCCCAGGCCCACCGCTTCTCCATGCCCTCCCAACTGCCACTGTCGACCTTGTGTCCCCGGACCCTGCGCGCCAGCAGGAACCCCCCCATCCCTATGCTGCCCACGGGCCTTGGTGGACTCCCGCCTAGATGAGTACAATCACCTCCACCCGCTTCCAGCCGGCCACGGCATGGCCTTTGGGACAGATCCATGTGCTGTGCCCCTGCCTGTCAGATAAGGAAGCTCAGGGGCCTGTGCTCCAAGGACACCGCCCTCTGGGGGCACCTGGGCGGGTGCTGCCATCCTACCCCCATCCAACCTCTGAGACCCTAACGAGCGGTGGCGGGGCCACTGGCACACTGGCACCCTGGCACCCAGTGTGGCTCAGAAGGTGTCTAGGAAGAGCAGGGCCGAAGTGACACTGCATCCAAGTCCATCTCGGTGGGCTCTCAGGGAGGCGCTGCTCTGGGCCCAGTGACACAGGAGTCAGCACAGCAGACAGGACAAGCATGCCACGCCACACGCTCTGCTGGGAGACAGTGCTGTGGGGTCTGCAGGGTGCAGGGCCGGGGTAGAGCACTGACCCAGGGACTCGATGGAAAGGAGGGTGGAGCCTAAGTGTCCATGCAGGGGACAAGGACAAGTTCCGAGGAGAACACACCCACCCGTCACAGGAACAACAAAACAGCAGGCGACTGGCAGGGTGAAGACAAGAGAAGGACAGGGGGTGGGTCAGAGGTCACGTGTGGCAGGCTTGGAGACTGGGACTCCCACTGCACAGACGGGAGCCTGGGGGGCCGGTGGCCGGGTCCTCCTTGCAGGTCACCCCGAGCTCCACCAGTGCCAGTGACATCGCTGACGAAGGAGCACAGCGCTGCGATGAGGAGCCCCAGGACACCCGGAACCCGCCCCTCCCGCTGTCCCTGAAGCCACTGCTAGCCAGGAAGGGGCCGCACGGAACGGTGGGGGCTCCCCTGCGCGGCCCTCTCCGCTGCGGCTGCACCTCACCACACGCGCCTGCCGGGGCTCCTCCCCTCCAGCAGAGGCCTCTCGTGTGGGCGGCACCAAGCTCCCGCCGCAGCTCGCACGCTCAGCCCCCCAAACCCTAGCACAGTCGTGCCCGGCGCAGGCGCCTGCAGCCCAGGACAGCTTTGCACGAGGTCCAGCACAAATGCGTCAACTTTCCTAAAACACGACGAAAACTGCGCATGGACCTTTCTTTAGCTCATCAGCTGTCGTTCGTGTGAGTGCACTGTGTGAGCGGCCCGAGACCGTGTGGCCCAGGGGAGTCAGAAGTTGGACACTGCTGCCCTAGCACAGCACCCGTGGGCAGCACCTGGCACGCCCGTCACACAGAGCAGCCCCGAGCACCAGAGAGACGAGACCCTCAGGGACTGTAGTTTTAGGCCCCATGAACGTGTCCTATTGGTGCAACACAGGGGAGGACAGGTGGGCACCAGCCCTGGGCAGCGGGCCTCCTACAGAAGCTCCCCTCCACTCAACTTCCATGAGAGCTCAGGGACCGGCAGGCACACGCACCTTCTGTGATCGGAGACGCCCAGCCTGTCCCCAGGAGCCTGGGGTCCGACCAACCTCAGGGCTCCCTGCTCTATGCCCACCGCATGAGGGCATCCCCGGCCACCCTGCACAGAGTCTGGGGCGCGCGCCTCACCTGGTGGGCCCTCAGACCCTCGGCACGCTCGGCTGGCTCCACCCCTGGGCTGGACTCCGTGGACTGTAGCTCTGCATCCTGTTTCCAATGCACGTTCTCCAGCTCCCAAGTCACACCCCGCAGCTGTCCCCCGGGGTCCCCTCGCAGCAGCTGCAGGGCCCGCCTGTGCTCCTCGCCGAGGGCCTCGACCTCAGACCTCCAGTGGGCCTCCACTGACTCCAGGTCAGACGCGTGCCTCGACTCCAGAGCACGGATTTCCGCAGCGTGCTCCGTCTGCAACGCGGTCACACGAGCTTCCGAAAGAGCCCGCAGCTCCACAGTGTCCGCCTGGTGCTGGGCCTGCAGCTCTGCGGTCAGGGATGCCACGTGCTGCTGGTGTCGGTCCTGGAGGAGCTGCAGCTCACGGGAGTGCTCCTCCCGGGCCTCCCGCAGAACGGCATCTTGTTCCGCCACGAACTTCTCAGTGATTTCCCTACGCTGTTCCAGAAACCTGAGGTGATAGAACAACACGCAGTCATAAGAGCACTGAGCCTGTCCTGTTTCCCACAGGCAATATGGTGCCTGGTGGGATTCGCTGCCCCACTCGCTCTGCCTCTGCCGCCAAGGGCCCGAGTGGACCAACACCAGGATCCGTGCAGTGCAGGCCAGGGCCCAGACATCCCAGGCACAGAAGTGCAGGACACGTGCAGGCTCTGTGCAGGGCGCGCGTGGCTGGGACCTGTGGCAGGGGCACTGACAGCGCAGGGGCAGCAGAGGGCCCTCAGAAGGGCCCGGGACACCTCTGTCTGCGGTGGGGCATGAAGTCAGAGCTGGGAGGGGCCTTCTCATCAAAGCACCCAGAACCCCACCAGGAGCCGGGCCGGGAACCCCGACTGCAGGCCACTGCTGGGGTGCCCGTGCACTCTGTGTGTGCTACTGTCCGCAGGCACTGCCCGTCTGACCTGCACATGGCTGGGTGGGAACCGAGCACAGGTCCTCAGACCCAGAGCACGAGCTCCTGCAGCGCCCCTGTGGTGCCGAGAGCAGCGGACACATGAGAAGAGGCAGGAAGTCCGATGACCCCGGCACTCAAACACCCTGGGCACGGGAGCCGGCGTGACAAAGGAGTCGGCGCCGACGGAGGCCACGAACAAACCACAGCGCAATCCTGCTAAGCTGGCAGGTGAGCACACGAGGGCTGCCCAGAAGTGCCCAGCCGTGTAGGATGAAAAGCGGACACATTAGGGCTGAATTCTGTCCAGACGGCCCTTGTATGTTGTAGGGGGAAGAAATGCTTATTTTTAAAAAACATCTACTTGAGTTTAAAAACCAGAAAAAAATTTACAAGGAAAAACTGCACGTCCTTAGGGTCCGTGAGGCTGAAAGCTCTGCCACTGCAACCATGAAGCATGCACAGGGCAAAACTGACTGAATCGGGGCTCCCGGGGGCAGTGGCTGGGCTTCGGCGCTGCGCTGCGCTCTGGGTTCGAGGCCCAGCCAGGGGCAACAAAAAATGACGTGAACGATGCACGCACAGCAGTGTCCACCAGTGGGACAGCCTCCGCCGGAAGGATCCGGAAGCTGTTTCTGCCAGTGCATCACGGTTACAGAGCTGCGTGTCCTGTTCCCGTTTTGGGGTGAGGACAAGGACGCTGTAGAGCGCCCCCACTCGTCTCTGCCGGCCGTCCTGGGTCGGGTCTCGTGGGGGAGCCTGACAGACGGTGTGCACCCGACAGGGGCGAGAACGTCACCCACCTGTTCTGGGCCAGCTGCAGCTGCAGGGCACAGTCCTCCCGCAAGCGGGCCGCAGCGAGCTCCTGGTCCCGGTCCGCGGGGGCTGGACCAGCGGCTGGCTCCCGGCCGCACTGGCTGCACTGCGGAGACGCGTCCCCCGCAAGCCCCAGCTCCAGCTGCCGCAGGCGCCCCTGCTGCTCCACCAGGGACGCCTCCAGGGCCCGGATCTGGGCCGCCTGCGCGTCGTGCAGCTGCCTCATCTGCAGTTCTCGGAGCGCAAACGTTCTCGTGAGTGGCTGCCTGTCCGACTGCGCCCGCTGCCCCGCGGCCGGGGGCGTCCGTGTCGGTCTCGCCTCCGCGTGTCCCTCCAGGGCCTCGCCGCTGACCTGCCGCTCTGCTTCTCGCTCTCTGAGTTCCTGTGTTAAGAGCTGAATCTGCTCCTTCGCTCTCCTCAGCTCCTCCTGGAGACCGCCCGCTGAGTCGCGCTCTGCCTGCAGACAGTTACGTTTGGGAGGGGAGACGGTGAAGGAAAAGACTTCTGGCAGCGATGACCCTGACCCACCGGGAAGGCGTGCAGCTGTGACGCCGAGCGGAGGAAGGGGACTGCTGCATGCGTGGGGACAGGAGGGACCTACGGTGACCAAACTGAAAGCCACCCGCTTAAGTGCAGTGCGTCCCCATCCTGGCAGCTGGAACCAGCTCGAGCCTGCAGGCCTGGACAGGAACTACCTGACCCGAACGCACACACGGGGGCGGAGCGCATGGAGATGGGGCTGCAGACCTCCTCTGCTGTGCCAAGACCGGCCACGGGAAAATCAGGCAGGTCACGATGGGCCTCTGTCACGGAAAAGCCTACGACCCCAACAACAGCAGAACCAGGCAGGCCCAGTCAGGAGAGGAGAGAGCCGGCGGCACCGTGAGGCCAAGCCTCCACACCTGCACGACAACATCCCGGGCTGCACAGGGACCTGGGCCCGAGGCTGACGAGCTGAAATGAACCCTTGGTGCAAAGGACGGTGGTCCAGACAGCTCAAGGGAGGCAAAGACCCTGGGTTTCAGAAACGGAGAGCAGATCAGCAAACTACCGAACATTGCCAGAAAGAAATAAAACGAAGCCAAAACCTGACAGGCGTGCGAGCCTGACTGCGACTCCTTATTTAAAAGGTACGAGAAATAACGTGCAGGGCCCTGATTCTGGTGGCAGCTGAGCAGCTCTACTCTGACCAGCCTTCCCAGAGGTAACTAAAATCTCCGGATAAACCGTAAGAAACTACCAGAAGGCCCGGAGAGCACCCACAGGCACGGGCCCCGGGTGAGTCACTGTCCGTGCTGTGCGTGAGTTACTCATAGGAACAGAGGAGCTGGAGTGTGAGGGGGAGAGCCACTAGGACAGAGCCAGAGGGGAGGCTGCGAGGCTGGATGACCCCAGAGCCAGCGCGTGGGAGCAGACTCCAGAGACGGAGGAACTGAACAAAGAACAGCATGTGCAGTCTGAATCCCACCAAGCCGACTGCCTGCTGAAACAAGAACCGATCCTCTTCAGAGGATCATAACAGAACCCAGAGTCCCCAGTGTCCAGGATCCCACCCAAACTAGTTGGTGTGCAAATCAACAGGAAACATGACCCACATGGCCAACGAGAAAATGCACCAGCGGAGAATAACCCCAAGATAACACAGATGCAGGAATTAGGAGACAGAGGTGTCAAAGCAGCTGTCACGACTGGACTTGTGAACTTAAGGAAAATGCGCTCATCCTAACAGAATTGGAAATTGTGGCTACAAACACAGGAACTTTAAAACCACCAGATGGGAGGTCTAGAATTGAAAACCACTGAATTTTAAAATTTCAATGGAGGGACTTAAAAGCAAGTTAGAAATGACAAAAGAGTAAGGTTGAAGATGAACATAATTTAACCAACAAGAAGGGGAAAATTTGAAAAAAATAAGAGAACCCGAGAAACCAAAAGATAGGCATTCGTGTAAACCGAGTTCTAACAGGAAAGGAGACAATGGGGGAGAAGCAAGAACCCGAAGAAAACACCTGATGAAAATTTCCCTAACTTGGTGAAACACACGAATGTACGGAACTTTCTGTAAGTCAAGAGAGCATGACCTCTACAAGGTCACCATTACATAAGGAAAGACAAGGGCAATCTAGCGTACGATCTTCTTAAGGTAACTATGTCTCTTAGGATCCGTTTTCTGTTCTCAAATACGTGCAATCCATTTTATGTACTAATTTTCACAATCTCGTGAGGGAAAAGAATGTCACAGAAAATCACACCTCAGCACGTCACAGGAAACTGACCGAGAACGAGACGTAACCCGGAAAATCTCGGGGGGAGCCAGAGGGAAAGGACACGTGGTCTCCAGGGCAGCGCTGGTTCGAGCGGAGCCCGACTTCTCCCCAGAGACACGCAGTCGGGACGACAGGGAGGCAGAGGCAGAAACGAGCAGGAGGGAACCAGCCACGATTAGGAGGCCCCTGCACGGCTGCCCCGACTCCTCAGAAATACGTCGTCAGAAAGGGACACTGCAGGGAGCTGGCGGCAGGGGACGCCCCACTTATCAACATACACGTCCTGCTTCTCAGGACCATGCGGCTACGGCTCCGCTGCTTTTCAGTGAGCGCCTCAAGTAAATCACGCAGAACCAGCTCGGGAACCAGAAGGGTGGATGGGGCACGCCAGCAGCAAAACGGAAAGACTCTGAAGAGGGAAAGGGGAGACAGCCCCACCCGCAGAAGTAAAACCCTCCCTCGCTCTCTCGGGCCAGCCCGCTCCACGTCTCGGGGTGCACTTTCTCTAGGAATACATGTCCTACCGTCCTATGCGTGCACAAACTTTATCTCTTGACTGAGTCCTCTCCTTCAAGGGAAGAATCAGGTACAATCGCCTCACCAGGTAACATCTTTAAATGCTAAACAGAAAGCCGTGACCGCAGACGTCTTCCGTGTACACCAAACGTACCCTTCCGGCCACAGAAGTCCTCGTGCAGATCTGCCCTAAAGGCACCCGAAGGCGGTCCTGCAGGCTGCAGGCACTGTGCCGAAGTACACTGCTTTTCGGGGAGACATGGACGGTGCCCCTCAATAGTAAACGTAAGGCTACTTTCCCTTAATTTCTTTCAAGTACGAGGGCTGGTCAAGAAATGCGCGGAACGGGGTGGTCATCGGAGAGGTGGGAGCACTAGCATACACAGTCTGATTGTGTGGCTTGTTATTAGTGGACGTGCCAAATGTCAGCCCGCTTGTGTTCGTGTGCAGGTATCGCCGAAGCAGCACGTCCCACGTGAAGAGAACCCCAAGTATGGGTACAACTGAATTTCGTGCCATCATTAAGTTCCTCCCCAAACAAGGGAAAACACCTCAAACCATTCTGAAAGTGAAGCTA
>PVJL010008421.1:0-66810 GCA_004026885.1 Lyroderma lyra
TGTGAGAGGCCAACTTCCCTGGAAAATGTAATAATAGAAACATTTACATAGCACTTACTCTCTGCCAGGCACTGTGCTAAATGTTTTACATGGGTTAACTCATTTAATTCTCAGAACAGTCTTATGAGGTAGATAGAAATATTATGCCCACTTTATAAATGGGGAACATTGCAGTTTTAGAAGGATGTAACAAATTGCCTGAGAACATACTCTAGGAATTGGCAGTCAAGATTTGAACCCAGGTTTGTAGGATTCCATAGCCTATGTGCTAACCATTGGAAGATGGTATTGCATAGTGGTGAAGATTGTGCACTGCAGAGTCACACTGTGTTCAAATTCTGGATCCACTGCTGTCACATACTACTGTCAGGCTTACCCAAGTGGCTCCTGAAGTTATTTTGCCATTCCATTCAAGACAAAAGCAGATGTGGTCATTTGTGTCTTTAGTGTTTCCTCCAATGCCCAACATAGAACAGATGCCTATAAACATTTGCTCAAACAAATAAATATATTTAAGACATTCTTACAGGCATTGTATGGCTTATGATGGTAATTTATTGTCCTTGACCTCAAGGAACTCACAGACTAGGAGAAACCAGTCAGGTGCCTAAATCCCTCATAGTATCAGGAGGGATGTGCTAAATGCTCCCATATAGAAACAAATGTCTCTATAAAAAAAAAAGAGGGAGAGAGTAATTTAGTTGGAGGTATCCACCAAGGCAGAGGTGTCCAACCTTTTGGCTTCCCTGAAAGAAGAATTGTCTTGGCCACACATAAAATACACTAACAATTGTTGATGAGCTATTTTCATAATGTTTTAAGAAAGTTACAAATTTGTGTTGGACTGCATTCAAAGCCGTCCTAGGTCACATGCAGCCTGTGGGCCACAGGTTGGACAAGTCTGCACTAAGGTTTTCTGGAGAGGTTGTTTGGGATGGTTTTAAAGAAAAAGTAATCATTTTTAGGATGGAGGAGGGGGAAGGAATAGCATTTGAGGCACAGAGAAAAGCATAGAGGAAGGTGAGTTTGAAGTATTTTCAAGGAATGGCAAATATCTGGATCAAACTGGAGCATGGGTTGTATGGGGCAGGAGGAGTGGGGTAAAGGCCAGGTGATGTCCAACCTTGGATGTCACTGAAGTGGACATTTTGGACTACTTCCAGTGACAACCCTTGATTTTTGTTCAGGGATTTATTCCATCTTATTTTCAGTCCATGTTTGTTGGTCAGGGCAGGCCTCATTCCCACACACTGTCCAGACCCAGACCAATGTATGCCTGGAACAACACTGCTAACAGCAACACATGTCCGCATCAGACCAAACACAGCCCCCAAAGCTCAATTTTTCCTATAACTTATACTTAAGATATGGGAGAACTGAGTTTCCTTTTTCCCTAGGACTGGACCTAGGTGTGTGCAGCCTGGAGCTACAGCAGCCATCTTGCTACCATGAAGGTACAGCTTGACCAAGAAAGGGATTATGAATTAAAAAAAAAAAAAAAAAAAAGGAAAGCAAAGCTGAGAGATAGAGAGCAACTAGGCCTAATGAAACCAGTACTTCCTCATAACTTCTCTGGTACCCGAGGCAGTAAATCCATGTACCTCCCCCTCTCCTTAAGTTTTCTTAAGCCAGTTTGAGTTGAATCTTCCATTACTTGTCATCATAAAGATTAGGCAAACACAGCTGTTCTAGGAATTTTTTGTATTTATTCTGCAGGTGATGGATTTAGTAAAAAGATTAACATGGCTAATGACAGGAACCAATTTGTGTTTTGTCAAGCTCACTCTGACACCTGGTGGAGAGAGAAATATGCTGAAGCCAGATGGACCTAGATTTGAACTCCCTCTCTGTCATTTATTAGGAAGTGTGTCAGTCAGGGTTCCACCAGAGAAACAGAACCTAGAGGAGCATATGTAGAGAGGGGGTGAGAAGGGGAGAGAGGGAAAGATAGGTAATGACTTATTGCAAGGAATCCGCTTTTGGAATTTTGGTGACTGGCTAGGCAAGTCTGAAATTCATAGAGCAGACCAGCAGGCTGGAAATACTTATGTAGGAGCTGAAGCAGCAGCCTATATGTGAATTTTTATGTGAATTTTTTCCCCCTCTAGGAAACCTCAGGGAAAAAAGTAACTAATTTTTCCCATATCTTAAATATAGGTTGTAGGAAAAATTGAGCTTTGGGGGCTCTGATTGGTCTGATGTGGACATATGTCACTATTAGCAGTGTTGTGCCAAGCATCCACTCGTCTGAGTCTGGACTATGTAGGGAAGAGGCCTGCCCTGACTCACCAACATGTGTTGGTTAAACAAGACTTTATTTAACTGATGGTCATTTAGATTGTTAACATGTTTTTGCTCTTATAAATAATACAAGAGTAAACATCTTTGTACATGTATCTTGGTATAATGTACAAGAATTATCTGTAAGATAAATTTTTGGAACTGAAAGTGTTTAAGGGTTTGCACATTTGAAATGTCAATAAATAGTACCAACTTGTCCTTCAAGGATATTACATTATTTTACACACCAATGGAATATGAGGGTGCTTCTTTCCCTACCCCCTTATCAAACTGCCAACCTGGATTTAAACCTATTTTTTTCCCTTTAAATTACCAAAATGCACATTTAAGAAAACAGGCATTATAGCAATCCTTCTCTGAGTAAGAGCTACAGTTTTGTTTGGATTTTACCTTTTGATAGCAGAGCTAGGCCTCCTTCTCTCTCCTGGATTCTCTGTTCGGAAGAGTTGGGGCAGTTGACCTGACCACAGAATAGCTCTGGGTCACCAGGCAAAAGGGTAGGCCAGACTCCAGGCCTGTGTCCTGCCTGATGATGGAAATGCAAACAAGCTCAGTTCTATAATAGAACAGAGAGCCATTGTCGGGAAACCACAAATTGCTGACTTGCTCCTGCAAACAATCAATATTCAGAAGCTGAGTCCAGGAATTCTAATGCTGTACCCTGCATAAAGTTCTGAGTTGGGGTGAAGGCACTATTTTAGAAAAGAACTCAGCAATAGAGGCCCTGGCGGTCGCCAAAAAGGCCCTGTGTCTCCTTCACTGCTCCTTCTGATGGATCCCAGAACCCTAGGCTGCCAGAGCTGTAGTGGATCAGGAAATTATACCACCCTAAGACACTCTAGGTAAAGAGCCAGGGAAGTTCCAAGAAGTAAGTGCTCACTTTCAGTGGGACAGTGCTGTGCAGTGGTTAGTGGCAACAGATGGGCTCAAATCATGACTCAGTCACTTACCAGTTCTATGACTTTCAGCAAGGCATTTCACCTTTTCAGCCTCAGTTTCCTCATTTATAGAGTAGAGATATTATAATAACACATTTCAGAAGGTCATTGTTAGGATTAAATTGAATGATTACATTTGTAAATAACAACATGGTGCTTGGCTCTTTGTAGGGCTTAATGAATTATTGCTATTGTTGTCATTAAGAATAACAATAGGAGCTGAGGTCAACTAAGGAAAGCTTCCTGGAGTAGGGGGCCCTTAGATCTTAAAGAACTGGGAAGATGTGGCACATCGAAATGAATGAAGAGAAATGAATGAAGTATGTGAAGCTCTCTTATAGCTTCATGGGCCTGACCAGGAGACATGCAGAGGCCTCACTGGTAGTCCAACATGGAGAGGAGGGCAGGGTACAGACAGGGGATAGATCTGTTGTGGAACAGCACTCCTACTTTGCATGGCACCTACACTGGCACTGTCATCTGGGGTCCAAACTGGAGCATGAACTGATCACAGCTGCAGGAGTCTCTGCAGTAGAAATGTTTTCTCTTTGCTAAAAGCCTGTTTTGAGAAGATTTGACCCCTTGGGTCTTGAGGATAATATGGGGAAGTAACATATATCATACAGGGTTCATGATACTTAATGACATCACAGGAGCAAGCTGTGGACATCTCCCGCTGAGCTCAGTGGGATATATTTTGATCAAAATGTGTCTCAAATATCCCATTTTCCATTGCAACATGACACAATTTCCCCCCAGTCCTTCATTGCCATGACAACCCACATCTCATGAGGATCATGGAGGCCAGAGCTTGCTAATGCGACCTCTGCCCCGGCCCCTTTGTTATTACACATTCTCCCATGAGCCCTCAGCATCTTAAAACCCTTCCCATGAAGTTCATGAACACTGAAAGTTCTCACATGGATCCAGACTGCCCTAGACAACATGGGAAGAGTAGGGGTCTTCCTTTATCAGATGAACACAGTAATTGTATAAATCCTGAATGTAAGCCAGGGGACAGATGAGGACCAATGTGAGATTTTCAGTTATCATCTGTTTAATATGTGGGAAAATGCAGGCAACAGAGGCTGTAACTACCTAATGTTAGGTTTGCCAGAAGAGCTTGGACTCCTCAGGCACCACTTCAGTGAGGCATATCAAACTTCCTTAATTCCTATTGAAAACGTGTCACTTGCAGGGCCCATGCCCTAGCAGGTGGTCGGCAGCATCTTTGTACCAGGAAAGTTGTCCTTACAAAGCAGAGCCTCAACCTTCAACTGGGAAGATAGGTCCAGGGGCCAGAGTACAGACAGACCTGGATATTTTTTGGACCCAGGCAAGGAAGCTGGGGGTTCAGGGATGTGTTGGTCCCTAGTAGGGGAACCGAGCCATCCCAGGGGCAAGGGGAACATTGGAGCATCAGCGTTCCTTCTAGGCTTGCTGGACCCCAGGGTCAGGACAACAAGCGAATTTGAGAGAGGGGCTCTTAACATGTAGCTCAGCTTGGTGTAGTGAAACGATCCCCTGCTCTTCTATGTAAGTTTACCTTGTGTGGATAAGGTGTTTCAATGAAGTTTGGCTATAAGTGGATTAAATAAGGTTAACATTTATTCTTTCCTTCATAGAAGTGTAGCGGTTGTTAGTCCAGGGCTGGTACAACACTCCATGATGTCAGTGACCCAGGTTCCTTCTCTTTTGTGGCTGCACCATCTTCAGCATGTGGCCTTCACATCATGGTCCATGATGACTGCTGCTGCCACATATCTGCCACACCAGCCAGTGGAAAGCAGGGAGGGCTGAAGAGGAGCATACACCTCTCACTTTAGGGGCTTTTCCTGGAAGTTGCCCATACCACTTCTTGTCACATCCTGTTGGTCAGATTTTAGTCATATGGCCATACCTAGTAAGGGAGATTTGTGAATATGGTTTGTCTTCTGGGAAGCGAAAGCCCTGGCTAAAATTTATGAGTTCTGTTACCAAAAGAAGTAGGGAAAAATAGATACTGAGGGGCAACCAGCAGCGTCAGCTACAATCAGTTTATCATCTATTTTCCTAAGGGACTGAAGATTTTGAGAGCAGATGGTAAAGTCATATCCTTGTGGGAGGACGAGTTCAGAATTATGAGAGGATAGTTAAGTACAAGAGAAAACCAATGTGAAAGATAAGCCTGAGACAGGCAAGTGAAAGACCAGCTGTGTCTCTGGGTCTTTTTCTTGGGGTTGGGCCTGGGAGCAGCCTGCACAGGCTGATTAGGACCTTTCAGTGGGATTAGAAAATGGCCTCTGATACATACATAGCATGAGGCTTCCCATGCGGTGTTTTCCAAGAAGAGGAGTAGACCTGGTCTCCTGAAGATGATCTAGCTCATGTTATTCTCAATGTTTATTTCTATTTGCAATCCCCTGAGCCCTGGGGAAAATCTCATTAATTTCCCAAGTCTGGTGACAGCTGTGTCACATGGAATTATAAGAAGGGGTATCTGTCTGTGTTTGAGCACAGGCTCCCCCAGGGCAGAGTCCCCTTTTCTGTTATGTAGCTGCTGCACGATGATGAAAAGGATGATGAAAAGCACAGACCTACCTCTGTTACTTCTCTCCCTCAGCATCACGTGACAGCCCTTCTCTGTGGCCATGTCTTAGAGGCAGCGTATGTCTCTGATTTAGCACTATGTCCCCAGTGCCAGATAAACAGGAAGTACTTGGTGATTGAATTGAATGAACCTAACACACAAAACCCTTCATAGTCCAGTTCTGGGACATCTTAGCTTATTGCCTGAGCCTAGACCCTAGCTCATCTCTGGCCTCTACTACCTACCTAGGAAAATAGCAGTGTTGGTCATTATCATTCACTGAGTGTGTAATGGGTGCCAGGCATTGGTCTAACTCATCTAATCCTGGGGGAACCTTATCAGATGAGTGTCGTTATTGTCCCCATTTGTCCAGAGAGGCAGAGGGACCTGTCCACATCACAAAGTGAGAGAACGAGCCAAAGCCAGACCCCAGGATTCCTGACTCCCACTTCCACTCTCATGGACACTGACACCTTGACTGTGCATGCAACATTTGGAAAAACCTTCATGCACTTTGGAGCTTTTAAAAGTCTGTCTTATGTCTCACTCCAAAGAGGACTTCTTAGAGTATTTGTGGAAGAGTGAGTTTTGGCAAGTCTTGTCCAGGAGTCATGAAGCAACAGGGAAAAATAGACAAACAATCCTGGGATGTATTTTGCTGATCTAGTCCCTAAAAGCAACAGAACAAAACACTCCAAACTTAAGCTAGGGCCGCTGGCCAGCAGGGCTCCAAGTCAACTTGAACAGAATTCACTAAATGGATCCTCCATCCTTCTTCTTAAAATGGTGGGGCCTTTGGAGAGATGTTTCCTCGTTTGTCCAGATTTTCTTTTAAGGTAAAACAAAAAATATTGAAAAATTTACAAGGTTCTAGAAGCTTCCAAATGTAAACAAGCTCTGGGCACATCCTCTCTTGCCCCATCTCACTGCCAGAGGAGTCCACATGTCCCAGGATGTGGCACTCCAATCTGGTCAGAAAAGGCTGGAGAAAGCTGATCCATTAATCACAATTGGAAAAAATCAGATAAATTATTAAGGAAACATTAAAATCCTTTTATGAACTTTCAACTCCAGGTTTCTGAACAACGAAGATAATATAGAAGTGGTGAGAGCACAGGCTTTTGAGACAACAGATCAGGGTTAGAATCCTGGTTCTACCACTTACCGGCTGTGTAGCTTTGAGCGAGTTACTCACCCTTTCTAAGCATGTTTTATCCTCTGTAAAACTGGTTATAGTACCTATCATATAGGGTTGTTTTGAGGACTGAATGAGTAGAGTGCCCAGCATTGTGTCTGATACATTAGTGCTTAATTGATATTAGCTGTTATTATTTGTACATGATGTCCTTTATGGCTGCAATGTCCCTCTCTCTTTGCCCGTCTGCCTAGGAAGCTTCTAGTCAGCCTTCAATATTCAGCATAATGGTATCCTTCTCAGTGTGGCATCTTTGACTGTCCTGTTTCCTCTCCAAGTGGTCCCTGGTTCTCTCAGCTATCCCTCACCCCTCTCACCTTTGCCCTTTTAACAGAGCAGTGATATTATTGTGTAGAAATCATTTGTTTACTTGCTTGTCTTCTCTAATGGGCAGTGCCAGCTGAGAGGACAGGCTCAGATCTCTGCCCTCAGGCCTAACAGAGTCTGCCCCACAAAAGGCTTAGGAAATGGCACCGATATCCTTAGATTAGAAATACTAGGAAGTTGGGAAAGGGGGAACCTTGTAGGGTTGGGGGCTGCACAACTCCAAGGAGAAGCAGTTGTATTGTATTTCACTATTTTGTGAGAATAGAGTCCCCTGGAGTTGTGCAACTTGGTGGTCCTGGGCTTCTACATCAGATAAACTTGGCCTCAAATCTTAGCTCTGGCACATTCTAGCTTCATTTGCTCAGGCCACTTAATCTATGTGGGCCTTAGTGTCTGCCCTTGAAAGTGAAGTGTTAAGATAGTGACTTCTCAGATTGTTAAGATTAAATGAGAGCTTATAGGTAACTCTCCTAATGGTGCCTGGCTAGTGGTAGTTGTTACTTGGCACTGGATTTTTAATGACAGGATTTACATCTTATTTTTATAAGGCAGGGGATATAGGAGCATGAGGCATGGTCCCCGTTTTAGGAGAGAGTTTTTTCCAGTGTGCAGAGCAAGGAGTACAGAGAACAAAAAGCAGGGAAACCAGGTGTTCTCCATGCATTTTCTTACTTAATCCTTATAACCACCATATGGAGTAGGTATTTTTATCCCCACTACATAGATGAAGTCATTGACAAGGATGAGGGTGCTCACATGGCAGAGTCAGGATTTGATATGCTTGACTCAAAGCCAGTTCTCTTTCTTCTTCAATTTTGATGGTCAATCATAAGTTTCCTTCTAGCACAATGCTCAATTCTATGCCAAAAAATAGCCAATGAATGTCATGTTCTGACAGTCCTCTCTCTAAGCAGCCCAGTAGGGGAGTCCCTCTCTCTGATTAGGAATGATGACCCTCAGGGTGGGTGGGAGGTGGAGGGAGCACTCAGCTCGTCTCACCCATCTCCTCTTCTAAGGATGTGGGGAGCATTGTGTATCATTGGAATGCACCTCATCCTCATGAAAGCTTTCACTCAGGAGTATCAGTAGTGTGATGTGCCATCTGAGTGACTGCACTTTGCCTGGTCATTTTAGCCCCAGTAACACTTAATAGAGCCCAATATTTCACACTGGAAAATACAAAAAATCTGAGGACCACGCTATCCCTGAGTATTATGTTCACAGGATGAAAGGCTGGGGGGAAGGTACATGGGGCCAGTCCTGGGAAGCCCCCATGACAGCCCCATCTCTGCTGGCACATACCCAGGGCTGGGAAGCTCATTCTTCCTTCCAGCTCTTGCTATAAGATACTTCTAGCAGGTGGAGTTGAGCTCTATTTTGCTGAATTTGCCAAAAAAGCTTTCAGATCCAGGACAGTGAAATGATTTGTTTGAGGTTGCCTGAAACATTGGTGGAAAAGCCTGGATCAGAAGACTGGCACTTGGAAACCTGCTTCTGTTCTTGGCCTCATAGTTGAGTGGACATAATACTGAAGGAGGATTCAGACTGGGTTCTCACCTGAACTTGGTCACTTAAGTTAAATGACATTTAATTACTTTCATAAATAGTAGCCAAGGACCTACTTAACGTTCCAGGCATTATACTTACAGGCAGTGTGGTCACAGGCAAATAATTTCACTTTTCTGAACCTTAGTGTCCTCATCTACAAAAAAAGCCACCCCCTGCACACCCCTGTGCATATTGTGTGTATTTAATGAGGAAAAAGGAAGCAAAATTCTTTGTAAATTGTAAAGTGCTGTGTGCATTGAGAGGTTATTGGCAGAGCTGGTTATCCAGTCTTCGTGGTCCACTCTACCTGGAGTGGTCTTCTACCTTAGCACTGCCCACCCTTTGGAATTTGTTTACCTGTTCCCACCACACTCCCCGAGGGAGGAATGTACAAGGTTCACCTTAGATTATCCAGAGCCCAGCTCTGGGATTGGCATATGGCAGGTGCTTAACAGAGTATGTGAATAAACAGAACATGTGATGAGATCTGATTCTCAGGCCCATGGAGATGCCAACCAGATGGGCAGTGAAATCCAGAGGAGGGAAGGGCTCAGTGAGAGGGTGGTGGAGAGTGACAGGGTGTCCACTGTGGATGGACACGATTTAGGTCATGAGAGGAGAGGTTGGAACACTCCAAGTAGTGTAGGTGACTTGGGCACAGGTCAGGAGATGGAAATCCATATTAATTATATAGGGGACATTGAGGGAGTGGCAAGTAAGACAGCAATGAAAGACAACCAAATTATTATTATTAGTAGTATTAGTACAATAAGTGTAGCACTTACTACACCCAGGTACTATTCAGAAAAACTATAGATGTATTACTTCATCAAACCCTTGCAATACCTTATGAGGTGGGTACTATTATCTCCACTTTCAAGACAAGGAAACAGGTTAAATAACTTGCCCAAGGTCACATAGCCATCAAGTGGCATAGACAGGAATAGATTCCAGGCAGTCTGACTCCAGAATCTGTGCTCTTAAAGTAGGTTGAAGCCTGTCTTTAAAGAACTAGGAACTTTGGAACTTTTCTTGTACTATAGGAAAAAGTTTGAGTAAAATTTTTGAGCAGGAAAGAATTGGAGCAAGAGAAGTCATCATGGGGGTAAAAATGTCTTGCTTCACAGGTGGCAGAGGTCCCTGTGAAATGTTGAGCACCTTCTGTGTGGTTGGCATAGGTGGTACAAAGAGCAAGACAGAGCCCCAGCGCCCCCAAGCTTACACTGGAGCTGGCTGGGGCTGGCCCACTCTGGCTCTCTGGAGCCCATTGTGTGCCTTTCTTCCCAGATGATCAATGCCATCACATTGGTAGCTTGGAATCAACTATGGTGAGAGTATTTATACCATGGAAATTGGCCAAAGCTCCCTATTAGGGCTTTCCCCTAAGAGAGCTGGTTGTTAAATATTTACTAACACAACATTGCTTGTGAACAACTGCATTATGATAAATGACCTCCTCAGGTATGGGGTAGCACAAAGGGGGCTGGGACTAACTTCACTTGGTGATCCAAGAAAGCAAGGCTCATGTACTATTGAAGGATGAGCAGATGTTCGCTATGAAGACAAAGTAGTAAGGGGCAGTCCACCAGAGGCGTGGAAAGAAACTGGATGTGAAGGAGCTTGGCAGCCTCGGAGGTGCCAAACAAAAGGGCATTTACTTAGTAAATCCAATGTTGGATTTATAGAGTGAATAACTGGGATTGGGAAAGAAGTACCCGTGTCACAACACATTAACCTTTGTCTTTAGCTGGTAGGATCCTTAGTGGATTTAAAATATGACTCAAATGGGTCTTTACCCAACACCTCAGAAATAGGAAACCTAGGCTTTGGGAAGGGACCTGACATAAGAATAGGTTAGAACAATCTAGGGCTTCCAGCTAGCTGGGAAATGTTGGCAGAGGTTTTGCAATGCCTGTATATTGGGGTAGGAGAGCCAGGGGTGTTGGCAGGAACTAGGACAGGAAACAGGGCAGTGAGGATCAGAAACACCTGGGCATGCACTTCCTGCCCAGAAGTCAGAGCCAGACAGTGCCACAGAGCTTGTTTTGTTATCCTTTGTGTCAGCTGGGGTTCTGGGTACCATGGGTTGCTCCGCTACCCTCTGGCTTCCACAGACCAACTTTTCTCCTCAGGGCCTCCTTGGTCCCTTGCCCCCACTAGGGTGGGCATGTTACCCTACTGTCTCCTCAGCTTTGCTTGTCCTGAAGGTTCTGAAGGAGACTGAGGTCATTGGGCTGTCTGGGCAGACACAGCTGTCAGAGCGAGGAGCTCATGGTCCCTGGAAACAAGCCCGGGACCCTCCCTTGGGTGGGCCTGTTCTCAAGGTTATTTAGCTTTGCAGATGATCATGGGGCCTCATTTCCCTGCCAGCCGCCAGCATCAACCTTGAACCCTCTGAGACACAGGCAGTGTAAAGAGACTGCAGTTCAGGAAAGGGATGGGCTGGTGCTTTGGCCATGTGAGCCGGGAAACTGGTCTAAGGCTGACCTTGGCCAAGTCCTCACTCACAGTAGCATGTTTTAGGAGTAATTTGTAAAAGAAAGCTTCAAGTTTGGGGTGAACAAAGGAGCAGTTACACGAGTGCTATGCTTTTGGCCACATAGCCATTTACAAAGCAGAGTGACCACAACCTGGCCCTGAGGGCTGTGTTGGGCTTTGAGGTGTGGGCAAGAGTGGCGACCACAGCCACCTCTGCATAGGGAGCTCTGGCCTGAAAGCAGAACAGAAGATCACAAGGCTTGCTCTTCAAAAAGGGGAAAAGAGTTTTAGGTGGTCCGAAGGATGTGAGGCTACAGAGAGCAGTGAGGTGGTGACCACTGCTGGCCTTCAAGCATGCCCATTTGGTGGCAGCCCTCACAAAATGGACATGCCAAGGTACCTTAGGGTTCCTTTGAGCACCCTTTCTGACTGTCCTTCTGTGTGTCTGGGACCATGCCTAGGGCAGACAGGAAGCTGACAGACTCACGTGTGCCGGAACTGCCCTTCACTTGGGACAAAGCTCTCAGCTGTGCAAAAGGCTAAATGGAGTCTGGCTGAGATCACTGATCACCAGCTTGCTCAGGGCAGTGAGGGGTTCACAAGGCAGTAGCACATCCTTACTTCCCAGTCTACACTTACTGGACTCACCAGTCCTCTGGGACGGTACTGCCTGCATTGCTCAGTGTTCTGTTTTACTAAGCAGATGGCTGAACTCACCTAAGTGAGATGCCTGCACAGTGAGTGTGCTGAATTGTCATTCCCCTAGTGCTGTGGGTCTGTGTGTAGTCTCACCCTTTCTCAGTCACCCACTCTGCCTGGCTTCTGGGCCTTTGCTCATGCTATTTAGTATGCCCACTGTGCCTTCTAGTTTATTCTGTCACAATCCAACCTACCCTTAAAGGCCCAGCTCCACCATCCATTAAGCCCTTTTCCCACATTCCCACAGCACATTGTGTGAACTTCTAGGATATTTTTCTTTTTTTTGGTTGGTTCCCTGAGCGGGGATTGAACCCAGGCCGTGGCAGTGAGAGCACCAAAGCCCAGCCACTGCACCACCAGGGAACCCCTGGCTTTTTTTCCAGACTGAACTTACTTGTGGGTTATTCCCATCCTCAGGGCTCACACACCAAGTACTCCAGAAGAGTCTGTTAAAGTGTACTCTCCTGGTGACCCCTGCACAACAGTCCATCATTACCTCTTGAAAGAGCAAATGTTTATTGAGTGCCTGTGTACCAGGCCTAGCTAAGAATTTTCACATGTACTTCATTTAAGTTGTGGAACACTGGGAGGTGGAGTTATTATCTGATGAAGAAAAAAATCAGAGAGGCCCAGTGACAAGTCCAAGGTTACACATCAAATTATGAAGCCATTCAAACCCAGGTTATTCTGAACCCAAGGCCAGGGTTTTTCTTTTATAAGTAGATGCAAAGTAATAACTACTTATCCTTTATACAGTATTCTCACATACATTATTTGATCCTCACAACAGCCCTGTGAGGTAGGTAGGGTTATGTATTATTGTTATGCCCATTTCACAGATGAAGAAACGGAAGTGGCTCAGTGAGTGACTTGCAAAAAGTCACCTAGCACATTAGTGGCTTCATATGTCTTGTACTTTCTCTAAAGTTAAGCTGCTTGAATTAAGGAGCACCAAAAAGATGGAGAAAGAGAATTCTTATGGAGAGGAAAAAAGGGCAATGGTAATTTATAAGATTTCTTCCTTAAACTCTTTTGTAATAGTCATAGCTTCGAGTACCACTGGCCTGGTGGCCTGGCACAGCTGTCAGAGACTGTTGGGTCCCACCATAGATGGAAAAGGCCTTTATTACCTAAGGGATGTGGCCTTGCCCACTGCCCCATGTCAAACTCCCTACTCACAGGGCACAACTCTGGGAAGTCCCTTCCTTGGCCCATCTTCCATAGGTGCGTGTGCCATCAGACTTCCTGGCTTTGTTTGAGGGCTCCTGACCAGTGGGAAAGACCCAAGACTCCCAAGGCCATACTCATTCTATGGATAAATCCTAACGTGTAGTTTTAAGGCCTGCACTACTCATCAACTTCTGGGAAGTGGTGGCTTGGGGTGTCTTGCCTTGGATGTCACCCCAAGTAGGTCCATGGTCTGGTTATGACCAGAAACACTACTCCAGGGGAAGATGACCTCCTTCAGAGCAGTGTCTTAGGGGCTGGACACTCACTCCAAGGGCAATGTTATGGCTCCTTGCTGCACACTGCTTTCTGAGACCCTGTTCTGCCTCCTCGGGCACCACTTCCTCAGGGGTGGCAAATCCTCATCCTCCAACCGATGATGGTCAGAGGATAGGTGGAGATGTGGCTGTTGAGGAAGGTGGGTGAAATGGGGACACAAAGGAGGTAAAGCCATAATAAATTGGGGTTGACTATAGGGGATAAAAGAGGGCCAACCTTGGTTCTGAAGACAGATCCCAAAAGGGAACCCTAATAATAATATTTTCAGAATGAGTATCTGGTCCCTCAAGGTTAGTATTTTGAAAGGGAAAATACAAATTTAGATGAGAAGAACCAGCTCAGAAGTTGGGAATGGAAGGACAGATTTTTGGCTCAACATAAGAAAGAACTTTCTAACAGCCAGCACGGGCCAACCACAGCAGGGGCTGCCTTGGAGATGATGAGCTTCCCGTCGCTGGAGGTATGTAAGCAAGGACAGGGGACTGCTTGGAGGTACTAGGGAGATGGACTCATTCTCATATGCACTGGGGTATGCTGGGGTGGGGGAGGCCTAAGTGACTGTTGAATTATTTTCCAACCCTGAGAATCCATAATGTTTAAAATGACTTGTTTCAATGATACCTCAAATTCTTGGGAGAAAGGATCATAAAAATCAGATAACAGGCCACAGTATGAAGTGCCTTTCATTGTACTGGCTCCAGATTTTCAAACCTTCACAGGGATAGCAGCCCATTTCTGAAGCCAGAAATCCCCAAATGCTTAAATTTGACCGAGTCAAGAGGGATATCCCTATCTTCTGAACCCGGCCTGGATGCCTACTCTTCTTGGCCATGCCTCAACTCAAATCTCTGCCCCAGACCAATAACACAGCTCTGAGGACATACTGCATTTCCAAGTCAGTCAAACATGGTTGCCCTTGGGCCAACAAGTCCAAGGTCTAGGTTGCATCCTGGTGTGATGGAAATCTCTGGGTACTTTCTGTCCTGGGCAACTGAAGGGAGCATCTTGTTTTCACTCCATCCCCTCCACCAAGGGATCTTATTACAGATGGCTAAGTGAGGCATTGCCTAGTGGTACAGAGAGAGATGAAGCCCATGACAAATCTGCTGCTCCTTTGTCCAGCCAGAAAGTCCTCCCATGGCCTCCTTTAGGACACATCAGCAGATTCTTCATTTGTCACAACAGACTGCCCATCTCTAGCTCAAAATGGCAAGAAAAAAATGTGTTTCTATTGAAAGGACACATGGATTCCTGCAGGTGGACTGCATCATGTTGGAGATCAAGTCCTGTATGATTAATACAGATTAGTATAGTGCCTTGCCTTATACTGCCCGTGAGATACTCTTCAAGATCTTGGCTGACGTGGAGTTTCTTGGGAGCCCCCCTCCAATCAGCTGGGGTCTTTTTACCTGTACCGTATTAATCGAATAATCTTATTGTTCATAAAATCCAGAGCATGTGGGTGAGAAGAATCAATGCAGAATCCATCACTCAGAGCGATTTTCAACACCTCCTCCACGAATACCTGGAAGCTGTTGATCTGCTTGTTGGCTGGCACCACCCAGAGCCTCTTGAGGTTCTGCTTGGTGTATTCCTCCTCTGGGAGACCCTCCACATTGGCCACCCAGTCCAGAGTCAGGTGGTTGGGGTCCTGTAAGTGGCTGGTGATGGAGGAGAGATTGCCATTTGAGCAGTAGAAGAGCTTGGAGCCGAGGAGCTTGAGGAAGAGGCAGGAGGTACTGAAGATGTTGGCATTGAAGACCTCCATGCTGGATGAGGAGAGACTGTAGATCTGGGGTGCCTCGCGCACGGTGAAATGGACCGTCTGCACACGCTGGTTCAGCGTGATGTTGAGCATGGCATTCTTCTCAGCCTTGGAGAGCTCCACCTCCTTCTCCTGTAGTGCCTCAATCAGAGGCTGTACCTGGTAGAAGTCAGCCTCCCTGCGGAGCAGGCCCATTTCCTGGAAGTCCTCGGGCAGGTCCAGGTGGGAGGTCCGCAGGAAGTTGAGGATGTAGCGAAACACTTTGCCATCACGGTCAATGAAGCAGTTGCCCTGGCTGTCCCTCTTGGTGGGCATCTTGCCGCTGAACATGGCACCCAGCATGGAGTCAGGGAAGCTGGTCAAGGTTGCCAGTGAGGTTGTGTAGAGCTTCCCTCCGACATTCAGTGTGATGGGGTCAGACATGGCAGGAGGCTGGCGTGCTGGGAAGTAGTCCTACGGAGGAGAAAAATGAGAAATGACCATCACCCATTGATGGTGTTTTAGCCTGTTGGAGCTACTATAGCAGAATACCACAGGCCGGATGGCTTAGTAACAAATGTGTTTCTCACAGGACTGGAGGCTGGGAAGTCCAAGAGCAAGGTGTGGGCAGATTTGGTGTCTGGTAGGGGCTGTCTTCTTGCTGTGTCCTCACATGCGAGAGGGGCAAGTGGACTCTCTGGAATCTCTTTCATAAGGTCACTGATCCTGTTAGGAGGGCTCTACATTTATGACTTAATCACCTTTCAAAGGCCTTACCTCCTTATACCATTACACTGGAGGTTAGGATTGCAACATGAATTTTGGGGGACAGACATTCATTCCATAGCATCTGGGTAGTCACAGTTCTCAACTCATTATAGATCAAGTCCACAGTACTTGGGGTCAAAATGAATTAATACTTGATGAACAAATGGATGGATGACAGTTCCACACTGTCTAAAGAGTATTAGGTTCACTAGGGAGTTGAGAAGGGAAGAGAAAAAAAAAAAAAGAAAAAAGGAAAAAAAAAAAGCCTGGGTCTTACCCTCCAAAGATGGTTTTAATTGGTCTGCAATGTAGCCTCAAAATTGGTATTAACATTTTTAAAACGTGCTTTCAGCAATTCTAAATGTTCAGTTAGGACAGAGAAACAATGGTCTAAGGAAAGGGAGTAAATGTGCATGGACTGCACACTATGGTATCTGCTCTGACATATGGTCATATCTTTCGACAGACAATACCAACATTCATCTGTCTTGTGCAAATGAGGAAAATTGTGCTGGATTCATTCCCAATGCTCAGAGAGGTGAAGGGCCTTGCCAGGATTCAAACTTGAGTCCCTTTATATGAGAGAGAAAAATGTGTAAATACTTACTAGCCAAAGACTGGTACATTCTAAGTACTTATGCTCTGAGATTTATACGCCAAGCCCAGTGCTCCTTCTGCTGTACCAATGTTGCCTTCTTATTTATTTTTCTATCTCGAAGAATTTACAACAGTTGGCTATGACCAGTGCCATTTCCATCTATCTACCAGGCCCACAATGGGTTACTGAGCCCTCTGGACTATAAATGATACCATTTTCTGGACTCTCATCCTCCTGTAATTTGCCTTACCATGAAGATGCTCTTGGCTCCAGGTGGACTGCCCATTCCCATCATGACAGCACCCCAGCCTCCTCTGAAACTTGCTTTGAGGTCAGTGCAAACGTGGAGTCTGCCACCAAGCGCCCTTCCGGAGGGCCCTTTACCCTCTCTTTAACAAAGCTCCCCACCCCTCACCCGCCACTGGTCTCACAGCCTCCAGTGTCTGGTGCTGTTATGTCTCCTTCAATCTGAACTCTTGCATTCTAACTTCTCTTTATGGTTCTAGAAAGCAGGGATGTACCATCTCTGCTTCCAACATGATGCTGTCCCAAGAGCCAACCTAGGGGATAGATTCAGCATTCTTTCCTTGATGCTAGGTGTGGGTGGCACAGAGGGGAACCGACTCCTGTGCTGCCCTTGAGAAGAGTCCAGGCTGGCAGGGGAGACCAAGACAGGGGCAGTGAGGGCACAGTGACGGGGGGATGTACCAGGCAGTGTGGGGTAGGCTGGGAATGAATCTTTGGCATGCTTACTATCCACATGGGAAAACAGAGGTCCAAAGGGGGACTTCCCCAAAGTCACTCAGCAAGGGTGTGAGCAGGTACTACTCACCATATGTCTACCTGCTGGGGAGTCTGGCTGCACCAAGACCCCCTTACTCCAGAGATGCTCAGCTGCCCCACCAAACTGAAGGGGAGGATTCCCTCGTGACTGCATCCCTGTCTATTGGGGATAGTGCAGAAAGGCATTAACCATCTGGAGTGTCTGAAGAGGAACAAGCTGATGATGGTTTCAAAATCAGCAGCAGCAGCCTGAAGCAGATGGGCTGTGAGACAGTGGGGAAGTCTAACAGAGAAGGGTGGGGTGAGGGGCCCAGGGAAGGGACAGCTGCTGTGTGGAGACCTGCAGCTGGGGAGGGTGCCTGACCTTGGGGTTGAGTCTGGCCAATTCTCTCTTTAGAGGGCCCAGGAAGGAGCCCTGGAGTAGGCCACCCCTTCCTCATTTTAGAACCTCCTTTTCTTTCTAGATCGTAATTTGCATATTCTGGTTTTCAGTCTCTTCCCCTTGATTTAAGGCCCAGGTTCTAAAGTGGCTCAGCTTCATGGTAAGAGCAAGTTCAGGTGACAGAGGCTGGGCTGTCTTTCCTGACAGTTCTGTGGGCTACAGACCCTGTGTCTCCTTTGTGCATTTGTGCTGAAGAGTTCAGAACGGAGGTTAGAGGAGACAGGCAGTTTCATACCTGGGGGCCCTTGGGTGAATACCCAAACTCTTTGTCTCTTTGCAAAATCAGCAGAGCACCTGCCTTCCTGTCCTCCACCCTGCCCTTCCATCCCCCAGCTTGTGGCTCCCAGTCATTTGTTTGGGGAGAGCAGCACAGAGATCTGCCCAGTCAGTATGGGTGGAGGTTGGTTGGGAGGCAGTTCTCCCAGAGTGCTCTCTGTGGCATTCTTCTATAACCACGAGTCACAGAGCCCAGTCCTTTGAGCCCTTTTTCTAGTGGCAGCGGCGTGCTGTCCACCATCACAAATGCACAGGCCCCATTGTGAAAGTCACACGGACAAAAGGAACTGTCACTTCTGGGAGGCTGAGGAGCTTTATGAGTGTGGCAGAGGATTTGTGGTCAGGTGGGGATGAGCTAACATCACAGAGCTGCAGCCCCTAGTGTGTGCCCAGCTGCCTCCTGGACATCTCCACCTGGATATCCTGCGGGTATCACACAGAATTCCTCTTTCCCAAGACCTGATATGAACTCTTGTCAGCCAGCCAGCTGCCTGAGCCCGGGACTCCTCATCCCTAAAATTCTTCTTGACTCTGTCTCCTTGAACCTATCCCTATAGCTACTTTTGGAACTCAGGCTCATCCACACTCCCCTTATATCCTCACTTGGCTCCCGGCCTTCTGTCTACCCTCCATTTTAGTCAGCAGACTGATCCTTCTGAAGCACTACTGCCTGCCCAAACCGCTCTTCCAACCTCACCTCTAGCCCTGCTGCTCCCCACACTCTATGCTCTGGCCTGCTAAATGCCACTGCACACATCCTCACACTGACTTTTACTCTCCTTACAACACCCTTCTCTACCTTCTCTGCTGTCAAGCTTTAAAGCCCTGCCTATGAATCACTGCCTCTCTGCAAGGCTGCCCCCAAATCTCCACAAGGTTAACAGCTATCCTCTTGGGGCTTCCAGGTCCCTTGCACAACTCTCTCTAGTGTCCACCATTCCATCACATTGTGATCTGCTTTGCACATGGCCCGCTTCCTCGGTTTTATCAAGATGCAGATCACTGAATATCCATATTCAAAAAAGAACCTCGACCCATACCTTGCTTGTACCATATATGAACGAACAATTAACTCAAAATAGGTCATGGACCTAAATGTAAAATGTTTTTAAATCTATGAAACTTCTAGGAGAAAAATCTTTGTGACTTTAGGTTAGGCAAAAATTTCTTGGATAGAACCCAGAAGGTAGAACCATAAAAAATCTGACAAACTGGACTTCATCCAAATGAAAAACCTCATTGAAAGACACTGTTAATAAGGCAGACTAGGAGAAAATATTTGCAAAACGTGTGTGTGTGTATCCAATAAAGGATTATTAACCAGAACATATAAAGAACTCTCAAAACTCAGTAAGAAGAAAACACAACCTAATTAAAAAATGGGCAAAAGATGTGAACAAACACTTCACCAAAGAAGCTATGTACGTGACAAATACATCAAGAGATGCTTGGCATCATTAGTCATTAGGGACACGAAAATGAAAACCACAATTAGATACTATTATATACCTACTGAAATGGCTCAAACAGAAAAATCTGACAATATTCAACACTGAGGTACACAGAACAGCAGAAACTCTCACTGCTGCTGGAACATAAAATGGTACAAGCACGGTGACCTAGCAATCCCACTCCTAGTTAGTTATTCCAGAGAAATGAAAACATATGTCCATGTGAAAGCCGATATGTGAATGATTTATAGCAACTTTATTCATAATTGCCCAAACTTGGAAACTAAGATGTAAGTAGATAAACAAATGGTGGTACCTCCATACAACAGAATATGCCTAAGCAGTATAAAGAACTAGCTACTGACACACCGCACCCTATGGAAGGATCTTAAAAGCAGTATGTTAAGTGAAAAAACCCAGACTCAAAAAATTACATGGTGTGTGATTCTATTTATAAAACATCCTGGAAAAGACAAAACAATAGAGAGAAATCAGATCAGTGCTTTCTAGGGGATTGGATGGGGAGAAGACTGGCTTTGTAAAGGCACTGTTACCAAACTCAAGGGTTTTGCCACTTGGGGTATTGTATTCATCAATGAGATGTGGTTGTTGTAAGGTAGTTTCAGTTACTTGCAGTAAGTGACGGAGATGGGGTTCACATACAAAGCTCTGTCTCCCAGAAGGGAAGCTTAGCCACTGCTTACACACGCTATTTGGTTAATTCCATGTTGATTTCTCCTTTGCAGTTAAACTTCCTTAGCTGGGTTCCCCTCAAGCTCATTTGATTACAACTGCTTCTGCAAAATACTGTGCTACATGTGAATGGTTAGCAAGAACAGCATTTAGCAAGAACCGCCCAGGCTTTCAGACCCTTATTCTAACAGCACAAGGCAATATTTTGGAGTGATGGAAATAGTCTATGTCTTGCTGTGGTGGTGTTCAAATGACAGTATAAAGATTATAGAAAGTCATTTAACTATATACCTAAAAAGGGTGAATTTCACTGTATATAAATTATGCCTTCACAAACTTGAAAAAAACCAAGATTGTGATTATGTCATGAAATCCATACAGTGGGTTATGACCAGTTATATATGTACTATATTGTTGTGATACTTTTGTTTCATGTGTGTGTGTGTGTGTGTGTGTGTGTGAACTGGATTGTGATGTAAAGTGTATTGTAATAAAAATTACAATTGTAATTTTCTGGATTGTAATAAAAATTGTTTTTGAAAACCACTGCCTAGTGATCTCCTTGAGAGCAATGTCCCTGCATATTCGCTGCTTAGCACACAGTGGGTGTTGGTGGCACTGTGCAGTGGTGGTGGCAGCAGGCCCTGCGGGAAGGAATGAATACTGAAGGTTTTACTACATTCAAGGTCTTTACACTTATCAGGCCTTTTAATTCTTACAGCAGTCCTACAGCAGTCCTACAATGTCGGCATGCTCCCTGTTGGCAGATAGGAAACAGACTCAGAAAGACTGGTGACACTCAAGACACAGTTAGTGAGAGCCAATTCTCTTCCTACTGCACAGGACGCTAAGAGTCAAAAGGCTGTGTAACAGTTTGAGAATCCCAAAGCAGGCTTTTTTAAAAAATTTAATTTTTTTTAAAGTTTATTGGGGTGACATTGATTAGTAAAAATTACATAGGTCCCAGGTGTACAATTCTACATTACATCTTCTAGGTGTTGTATTATGTGTTCATCACCCAGGGTCAGTTCTCTTTCTATCACCATGTATTTGTGTCCCTGTCCCTTCTCCCCTACTCCTCCTTACCCTCAGGTAACTACTAAATTATTGACTGTGTCCATGAGTTTTGTTTCTTTGTTGCTTTCAATTTTATGTTAACCATCAAACTAAATTTCTCCATCCCTTTCCCTTATTTTACCCACTCTCCCATCCCTCCTCCCATTTTAAAGAAGTCCCCCTAACATTCTTTGCAGTACTGGTTTGGTGGGGATGGATTTCTTTAGCGTTTCCTTATCTGAGAAGCTCTTTATCTGTCCTTCAATTTTGAATGCTGGCCTTGCTGGACACATTATTCTTGGTTGTAGAACCTTGGTTTTCATCATGTTGAATATTTTCTGCCAATCTCTTCTGGCCTGTAAAGTTTCTGGTGAGAAATCTTCTGAGAATTGAATGGGTGTCCCTCTGTAAGTTACTACTTGCATTTCTCTTGCTGTTTTTAGAATTTGCTCTTTAACTTTTGCCATTTTAATTATGATGTGTCTTGGTGTGTTCTTATTTGGGATCATCTTGTTTGGAATTCTCTGTGCATCCTGGATTTGTATGTCTACTTCCTTTGCCAGGTTAGGAAATTTTCAGTCATTATTTCTTCAAATAATTTCTTGATCCCTTGCTTTTCCTCTGTCCCTTCTGGTACACCTATGATTCTGATATTCTTCTGCTTAAAACTGTCCCAGAGGAATCTCAAACCATCCTCATTTTTCTGGATTCTCATATCTGTCTGTTCTAAATGACTGTTTTCTGCTAGCTTTTCCTGCAAATCAGTGCTTTGCACTTCTATTTTATCTAGTTTGGTGACTTTTATTCTGTTCTTCATTTCAGTTAATGTAGTCATTATCTCTCTCTCTGGTCCTTTAGAATGGTTTGTAAGTCTTCTTTGATGCTTGCTATCTCTCTGTTGAAATTATCATTCAGTTCCTTAAGCATTTTTATAATCATTGCTTTGCGCTGTTTCTAATGGGTCATCTGTTCCCATCTCTTTAATTCTCTGGTTTCTCATATTTGCAGCCTCTCTGGATCCTTCCAGGTGCAGTTGGTGTTAGCTGCTTATACTGGGTGGGCAGAGGCCTGTGGAGAAGGGGCGCTTGCAGCTTTGTTTTCTTCCTGTGACTCCCCGGTTCATGCAGGGAGTTTGGGCGTGATTGTGCCTTTCTGTTCTTGGTTTGCCCCATGCATGGATTCTGCCCCATGCCTTGGGGTCAGCTGTTCTATATGCTGGACTTTCAAACCATCCTGGTTGTGGTCCAAGAAACGTGCACGCAGCCCCTCTCTCCTTCTCCTTCCCGGCCAGAGGGTTCGCACTGTGGGTCCTCATTGCCTAGCTGCTCCTCCTCCTCTGGGAACCAGAGTGAAGTCCAGCTGCTGCGGTTTGCAGACCGGTCTGCACCTCCTGGGGCCAAAGTGAGGTGGGTGCGGTATCTCGTGCTCTGCCTCTGGGCCCCCTTTCTTCTATCTTGCTGACTGAGTGAGGCCCGGAGCGCCCTCCCGCCACCTTCTTCCTCCTCCCTCCCCCAGCGGTGGAGTTCCAAGCAGGGACTCCTGCCATATCCATGTCCCCACTCTTCTCTATTACTCCTTTGTTTGACCCTCTGCCCACCTGCAAGTACCTAAATGCAATGCATGGATTTCCTAGCTGTGATTGTGCGATGTGTAGAGGGCCCTTGGTTGAGGTGTAGGTGTTTTCTTAGTTGTCATGTCCAGAGGAGTTTTTCGGAGGTCCCTCTCCTGCCGCCATTTTGTTGCCTCAGCCCCCAGAGCAGCCTTTTAAAAACGCTGCTCTGCAGCTTTCTTGGCAAGACAACAGCCACCACTTGCTGAGAACACCACTCCTGTTTTTACACTGTGAGGGGCCTCACATAATACTTGGTAGCATTTTGTTTATTTTTAATAAACATATACAGAGAATGATACTATGTGCTAAATGCTTTAAGAACATTCCTTTATTTGTGTCTTTATATGCATGCTGTGAGACAGATACTATCATTATCTCCATTTTACAGATGAGGAAACTGATCTCAGGAAGGTTCAGTCCGTGGAAGAGCTGGGATTTGAGTATAGGACTAAGTCTGACACCTCTGGTTGTTTCCCCTTCCCACCATAAGGTCCCAGTGTGAGTGAGAGATACACACTTCCTATTCTCTGTCTAGACCAGACTGGGGTACAGTCCTTTGGCAGCTAGTCCACTGCCAGCCTCGGGCTCTGCCCATTTACATCTGAGGACATGGGGACGGGATCCCGGAATGGCCCAGAGCCCCTCCACAGCTGACACTGGGTAAGTCCACTGGGAGGTCTAAACCTTTCTATTTCAACAGCAACTCACAATGTCTAATGACAAAGCAGTAAAACACAAAAAGCCATGTTTTTAAAAGCCAGATTAGAAAAGATGAATGGAAACTCAAATTGAATCAGGAAGTAGGAGATAAAGAAACCTCACCACTGTGTCTGAATGAATAATTTTCTTAAGCAGGAGACTTTCCAAATCTACCTCTCAATTTGAAAAGAACTAAGAAAAAGATCAGTCCTATCTCCCTCTCTGACAAAAGCACTGGTGTCAAACCAGGAAATTGTGCCTGCTAATCATCAGACCATCTGATGCACAGGAAAGCCCGGGGGCTTGGAACTTGGAGTTGCAGCTGGAATTCCCTCCTCTCTGAGATGGGTCTTGGCCCCAATGAGAAGACGTTTTAAGGCCCTGCATCGTACCACGTGAGGGGCAATCCTGGTGTGGGGCCTGAAAATCACCCAGTTACAACCTCTAACTGTGACAAAGAAAACAGAATTCTTTGAGATGTCACATAAGGAAGGACAGGTAAGACGTTGCTTTAGACTAGTGGTTCTCAACCTTCCCAATGCCGTGACCCTTTAATACAGTCCCTCATGTTGTGGGGACCCCCATAAAGTTATTTTCGTTGCTATTCATAACTGTAATGTTGCTACTGTTATGAATCGTAATGTAAATAGCTGATATGTGTTTTCCGATGGTCTTAGGTGACCCCTGTGAAAGGGTCATTTGACCCCCAAAGGGGTCACGACCCACAGGTTGAGAACCGCTGCTCTAGAGGGTCCTACTTTAAAACCACGTCCTGCACACGCAGCTGATGCTTGATGAGTACTTACTATCCACCATACCTGTGTTAACATGCTTTATATGTATCAATTCATTTAAGCCCCAAATGAGGAAAGTAGTATCTCTACTTTATAAATGGGGACCTGAGGCTTGCCCAAAGTAGTGGCAGAGTCTAGATCAAACCTAGGCCTGTCTGACTGCAGTCTGTGCTCGGAAAGACAGCAGTCCTCTTTTGGCATTCAGCAGCCAAGGCCCTAGGAGAGGTCCAACACTTGTCACCCTCCTACCTCTTCCCTGTGCTCTCACACTTGCCATCTCTATTTGATTCTGACCTACATGAAAACCAGGGTGCAGGAACACTTCCTGAGCACCTGGGAGATGCCCTGAGTAACATGAGACATTTTCCTGTAGGTTATTTCATTAAAATACCACACTGATGCTGTGATGATGATCCTAAAAATTATCATCCAAATTTTTAGGATTATAAAACTGAAGCACAGAGCAGTAAAGACAGCTCCTTAAGATCACATAGCTAGACTCAGCAGAACTAGAATACTAAAGCCCATGCTGCCTCAAGTACACAGGCTATGACATTTTATTAAGAAGCATAAACAGGATTTGAATAGAGACCTGTAATGCTTCTGAGAAGGAAAAGAAATATCTTAAAGTTGTTCTAAAATTAATTATAGTTGTTATGCTATCTTAATCCAAATCCCAATAATATTTTTTCAAAAGATAAAAAAAAAAAAAAAGAAAGAAAGATTAAAATCTTAGTTTGGGAAAATTGATGCATGATGACCTCAAATAATATTTGAAAAAGAGTAGTTATGCTAGTATAAGGCATTAAATTAGATTATAAAGCAATGGCATTTCTAAGTGGTATTAAAACAAAGAAAAAGAAGAAATGTTGTAATACATGTGTTGAAAAGACTGGTTAGCAATTAAAACTTTTATGTATATATCTTTTTGACCTCTGAGTGCTGGCCTCTGGGAGGTTCTGGGTTTGGACACTGCTCCGAGAAGTCCTTTGGAGACAGGGGCTGGGGGTGGGGGGTCTTCTCTAATTCCAGCCTTGAGCAAGAGACTAAATCCAGACACAGGGGTCCTAGCCAATAGCCTGTACAAGCATGGCGGCCTGAGAGAGGCATGGATTCTTTCTGTGCAATAGCCTGCATTACTGCCCACTGAGCTTCCATAATGAAACTACTTGCCATGAAATCTCCTTCTACACAGTGAGGACCAGTTGTTACAACAACAATGAATCTACTTATCTATCTAGCCATCCATCCATCATTTCCATAATTTATTAACTGTACTGACTCAAAGAGCTTAGAAACGATACTCTAGTAACAATGAGCACACTTACCCTCAGATCCTGATTTCTAAATGTTACCTTCTACAAAAAGAAACCAGGGCTTCCTGGAGACACTGATGATTCCCAGGACTTTGACAGGAAAAGTTCAAGATGAGCCTGGAACAGCTATTTCCAGATAGCAAAGAAGCAGTCAAAGATTAATGAAGTCATGTCAAAAGAATGCAGGATATCTTAAAAATTCTCATCAAAAGAAAAAAATTTCTGGTAACTATATGTATTGATGGATGTTAATTAAATGTGCTGTGGTAATCATTTCTCAAAATATACACATATCAAATCATCATTTCAATATCTAAAACTAATACAATGTGATATGGCCTAAAGGGACTCTCACTGGCCATATCTGGGATAGTATGAGTACCAAGATGATTAATGATGATAATGGGTTATAACACATGGAATTCTGAAAAAATCATGAGTCTATGTCACTCCAAAAAAAGAAGAGGGAGTGAGAAGACAAACACACACACACACACACACACACACACACACACAGGAAAAAGTTATTCTGTAATGAAGAATACCAGCTAAAATAGAAAGAAGATTACCATTTTAAAACCCTCATTGTTGCAATTCAGGCAAGATCATCAACCCATATGGAGTGAAAGGTTATTGCAAACACACAATTCCAATAGTTTTAAAGAATCACTCCACAGACTACTATTAATTACAAGGGGTAAAAGAGAGATCAACTGTCACGACCTTAACCAATAACCAAACTAAGCTTTTCATGGATAGTAGGGCCCTGATATCATATGCCTCCTAATGTGATACAGTAAGTACTATAATACAACATTACCAGAAAAAAATCTAATCACTGATAAAATAATCAAATTTAAATTGGTGGAAGGGTTCTGTCAAGTGAGATTATTTAAAGATATAACTAAATGCAATGCATGAATCTTTATTACATCTGAATAAAAAAACTACATAAGGTATTTTTTGGCAGTTGGAGAAATCTGAATATCAACTGTTTATTAGATAATACTGAATTCTTGCTAATTTTCTTATGTCTGATAATGGTATTATGGTTATTCAGGAGAATTATATAATTAGATAAATGCTGAAGAATTTAGGGGTTAAGTGTCAAGATGTCTTTAAAGTAGTTTAAAAGTTAAGTAGTTTAAATAGTGTGTGAAAGCAAAATCATCAAAGTTAGTTGGGGCGTCTAGGTGAAAGGCTAGTCTTTAAACTTTTCTATAGACTTGAAAACTGTAAATATATTTTTAGCTTGGAAGAAGGGGGAATAAAAGAACACTTTCCTCACAGAACTATAGATGTGAAGTGCGAGTCAGAGTGCCCAATCCCAATAAAATGATTTGTTATTACTTCTACTAAGAAGCATTGATATCTCATAGTTTTCCTCTCCAGCTGTCACCAAGCTTTGGAGGATGTGGAAGCCAGCTAAGGCTAAGCTAAAACAGACCACAGCGGGTGGCGGAGTTAGACTTTAAACCTGAGTGGTCTCCCTACATACACTCACCACCCACAGAACCAGTAACACAAGGCCTGCCTGCCTCTCTCTGCGGGGATCCAGGCTGGGAGAAGGTAGGTGTTCAGGCCTTCTTTCCCTCGAACCCAGAGTCTCTGCTACTACAGAAGGAAGAAAACTCCGGTCATGGATCACATCAAATGTTCACAAACCAGGGCCATTTCTGGGCCTGACAAGTGTTGTGGATAGGCAGAAAGAACTGGAGGGACTTTGTGAGGAGAGAAGTGCTTTGAATCAGGCTCTGGCACTTAACTAGTTGTGTGAGCTTAGGCCAATTCCTGGATAGATGATGTCACCATTATCAGAACAGCAGTAGGAATAATGATGGCTGACATTTTCTGAGCAATTACTACTGTGCTAGGCATTTCATGCATGTTGATATCATAAATGAAGTAGATACAGACGTACCTATTTTATCGCACTTCACAGGGGTTGCGTTTTTTACAAATAGAAGGCAAGACCCTCCACCTGCATAAAGGTGACTTGCTTTATTGTGATACTTGCTTTATGGTGGTGGTCTGGATCGGAACCTGCAATATCTTGAGGTATGCTTGTGCCATTATTATTCCTATTTTCATTCCAGGTCCTCTCCTATTTCTGTGATTTGCCTGCCATCCTGGGACCTGTGCCTGCACCACGAAGGCAAATCCTGTTCATTTGCCAGGCTGCGCAGTTGGTACTCATTCCTTCTTCATCTCCTGAGCGTTTTCTTTTCAACCCTTACCAAGGCCCACTTTACTTAGCAGGTGGGTGCCTGGCCACCCTGTTGGGGCTGGAATCTCTCCTCTCTGTACCCCTAGAAGCAGGGAGAGTAGAGGGAAGGGGAGAAATTTCTTTCCCTGCTTAGATCAATTTTCCTCCCCCCAGACTGACTCATCTACCAATAGGGAGGTTTATCACCCTCTCCTGAATTCTCAATTTGGGATCTAAGTCACAGGGCAAGGCCCAGGTTACCACCTGGAAGTAAATGCAAGAACTCCCAATGTGCAGGAGATGGAAAGAACACTGTTGGGAAATTTCAAGGATGACACTGCTCACAGTGGGTTATGTATCTCCCAGGAAAGCAGATGTGACTTCCTCACCTTACTCAGCCCACCAGGATAAATACTGGCTCATAGCCCTGGGGACTGCCTGGGGGCACCGCCATTCACCTCCCCTTTCTGGCCTGCCTACACCCAACAGCCGTACCTTTAGCCCTGTTTTCCCGAGTTCATATTTCTAAGAAGTTCATGGGCTACTACTCCATGATCCCCGCAATCCACACCGTAGTGAGGAAAAGGTATTACCTAGACTTAAGTGACACACATGGACCTCAGAATGAGTTGCCCAGTAGCCCATGGGATAGGGAAAGGTGGGTTGGAGGAGGGAAGCCACTGACCTGATAACCCGACTTCCCCATCTGCACAGCACCTGTTACACACTCCCAACAACCACTACCATCCCCATCCTGTTCCAGAATTTTCCTTCATCTCAGCTCACTCTCAGGCTTCATCTTGGGATTTTCCTCACCCACAAACTCCCTATTTCAACCACTCTCTTCCTATGGTTTTCCTGCTCATAATACTTATTTATAAACAAAGGACTTTGAAATCCATCTCATTTCATCCTCACAATAACCATAGTTGGGTTGCCTTACAGGTTGACATTCAGAAGGGTTGAGGAAGTTGGTCCTGTCACATAAATTGAGAAGGGCAGGACATCAGCTTTTTTTTCTTCCCTGTCACCCACTCCAGACTAAACCCGTCTCCCTGAAGTGCAGTAAAAAAACCAAGGTCTTGGAAGTAAGGAGACTTGGGTGGTTTGTGTTAAGTCACTTCACTTCCCTGAGCCTCACGTTCCTCACCTGTAAACAGGTATGGTGACTCCTTTACAGGGTGTAAGAATTGAATGAGATCATACGTGTGACGCACTGAGTTCAAGAGTTGGGCTTTTTATTTTTAAGTCACAGGAAAGAAAGGTGTTCTGTGCATCCACAGGTATTTGCCCACTCGGGCACCCTCTTGTCCCAATTATATCAGCGCTACTAACACTGGGCTTTCCAGGGCTGGGAGGGTCCTTCATCTTTGTGTCTCCGCCCTCGTTCCGCAGTGCTTTTCGGCCCATTCCACCCACTCCAACCCAGGCTTGCCTCATGGGCTTTCTCAGCACCACCCGCCGGCCGTGGAAGCCCTCGAGGGTCTCACCTAAAGGCTCCGCCCCTCCGTGTCCCACCCACCCAAGACTCCTCCCAACAGTCTCGACCTTCTTTATCCGGGCTTTTTCCTACCATCATTATCTATCCCGGCTCCTTCCACCAGCTGCGCCCCCTCTCGTCCAAACGCGCCCCCTTCTGTAGAGCCATAAGCGTCACCCTCCCCATCACACAGATGAGAATGGCGAGGCTAGGGTGGGCTAGATGACCTTTCATGGTGGGACAGGTGCTCGGGTGGGCCCGCACCCCTTCCCCAGCTGTCCCTGAGCCCCCCGCCCCCCGGCCGCGCCGCACCCACCTCCTGCCCTCGCTCTGCAGCAACCTCCCTTCCGCGGGCGGCCAGCGCAGCTTTGCTAGCGGGGCGGAAGGCTCAGCCCAGGGGCGTGGCGGCCCGGGACCCGCACGCTGCGCTCCCGGACTTGTAGTTCTCTGTGGGTTCTTCGTGGCTAGGTGCTCCGAGCGCGAACTCCACTTCCCAGGAGGCATTGCGGTGGTCCGTCTAACTCCCGCCCCACCCCCGCCAGCGCTCAGGCCAGCTGGCCTTAAAGTGGACGCTGCTTGAGTGGCGGTCTGCGGGGTGTCCCCCGCTGGGGCTCCGCCCTGCTTCCCGCACCTCGCCCTTCCCCCTCACTTTGTCCCGCACCCCCGCAGCTGTGCCTCTGAGTTGGGCTTCCTGGATACAGGCTTGTGCAGAGCGGTGAGGAGGCTGGACTTTGCAGTGGAAGGAGCATCCCTGCAGTTTGGGACCTGGCGGAGGGCGTCCTCGGCGGGGAGTTGCGGATCCGCCCTGACCTAGCCTGGCCTGGCTTATTCCTGTCCTGTCTAAGCGTTCCGCCCAGGAGCCAGGTCTGAGGCAGTGGCCACTGGGGTCCCAGAGGTAAGGGGTCTGGGGCGTGTGTGATGGTTGGGGGCTGGAGAGTGTCTGCACCCTGGAGGTTCGTGAGCCTCGGACTCGGGCGTAGGGATTTGAGGGCTCGGGGTTGGGAGGCGGGAGGTCTGGGTGCATCCTGGGCTCGCTGTGTGACCTTGGGCGAGTAGCTGCCCCTCTCTGGGCCTTAACCTCCTCCATCAATTGTGTATGGAGGTGATTCCGCCCCCGCCCCCCTCACGGCTGAGGGCACCGGCGTCCGATACCAAGAAGCTCACCTGCGTTTCTTGGGTCTCGCAGCCCAACCTGGGCTGGGAGTAGGTGCTCCGATAAAACTGGAGGGATGGATGGCGCCGAGCCGGGGCACAGACTGGGGGGCGGGGGGCAATAGTCCGCCTCCACTTGGAATGGGCTCTGTTATTCTCAGCCTCCAGCTCGGGTGTACTCCCCTCTACGAAAGCCAGCGAGCAGGCGACCCTGATGTCTCAGCCTGGTGCCCCTCGCTGCCAGAAAACCTGGGTGGGGGTGGGGACTCAGCCATCAGAGGTCTGTGAGGGGCGGCCCCCAGCGGGGATAAGTGAGTGGTGGGTTCCTGCAAAGGGAGTATATGCTCCCATTTTCCCTCCTACTCTCCCGCGATACCTCTTCAGTAAAAGAGCAGTTACTTCTTTTTTTTTTTTTTAAACCAGTAAAACCCCTTTTTACCTTTCTTTTCAGAAGATAGTTTGGTGACCCAGATGAGGGCCTCCCAGTAGTAGGGCAAGGGCTGCCTTGGATAGAAGAAATTCGGTTAAAAAATACAGAGACAGATGCTGCTGCCCAGAGACGTGCCCCACAGGGAGTCAAAGGAGGAAAACTGGAGGGTCACAGAGAGGGGAAATGGGCTGCTCAACGCAGGTGCCGAGTGGGGCTCTGGGGTAGGGAGAGGGCGAGACCTGGAAGCCCACTCCCTTCTCCTATGCGATATTGGGAGCTTTTGACCTGAGGGTTCCCTTCAGGTTTGGTTGGTTGAGTCATTTCTAAAATGGCTAGAGCCTTATTCAGTCCCACCCAGTAAACTCGGTAGGTGCATTCTTGGCTGGTGTTTAAGCATCTCAGAGTTATGGATGTACAAGACCAGACCTAGCCAGATGTGGGGGCAGTGACTGGACAAAAGGTCAGGTCAGTCCCTAGAAGGTGCCTTTCTGGCCATATTCTTGGTTTTATCTCATCTTGCTATTACATGTCTCTAGTTGGTCACTTGGCACTCCTTCACTTGTGCCTGGTCCTGTGTTGGGCACTGGCTGCAGACAGGGAGATTGGACCTACTTTCTAGCAAAGGAAGGTGGGGAGATAGACACAGAATCCAGTGACACTGCTGAGGGATGAGAGAAGAGGGCCCTGAGAAGCCAGAACTCAGAGACTTGGACTGCAGGGGGATTAGGAAAGGCTTCCCAGGGGAGGGGGCATGTGACCTTAGCATTGAAGAATGAGTCAGAATTAACCAGGAGAGAAGAGGGAGCAGCCCTTTTTCAGCAGAGAGGACATCACCAAGGTGGCCAGCAGGAAAAGCCCACTGCCCAAATTTCTGTAGATTCATCACTGAACAATGTTTGTCAAGTTCTCCACCCCCCACATCAGCTAAGTGTCCGAGAAAGAGCTCGAATGTCAGGCTCGGGAATTTGGACTTTATCCTGAAGGTGCTGGGAGCCTTGAGAGTTCTGAGCAGGGGCATGGCAAGATGGAGCTTACCGTCAAAGGATATTAATCTGATGATCTTTGCAGAGTGGGCCAGAAAGACCAGGAAGGGATGAAGAAGCCCGAGATGGGGCTCGGCGTGGGGGCAGGGCAGGGCATTGTGTATAGGTGTGTGTGCACACGCGCGTGCACACAGTGCTTTGGAGCTGATGGAAATGAGTCAGGCTCCACCATGCAGGGACAGAGACCAGTCAATACTCATCGGAAATGCAGAGGGTCATCTGACAGGGACAGATAAAGGGATCTGGGCTTTCCCGGGGAGCAATAGTAATTTTCCTATGTGCTTACTTTGTGCACTGTAGAGGGCTGGGTGTTGCTAGGACTCTCACGCTGTCATGCCAACAGGGAGAGGTATAAGAAAAGGGCTTGGTGGGAGTTCCCTGATGGTGTAGTGGCTTAAGGCTTTGGTGCTGGCGCTGTCAGCACTGCGGCCTGGGTTCGATTCCCAGTCAGGGAACTACCCACATACCAAAAAGCAAAAAAAAAAAAAAAAAAAAAAAAACCAAGCCAAAAAAAAAAAAAAGAAAAGAAAAGGGCTTGGGGAGGAGCAGCAGCATTGGCTGGAAAAGGCAAGGGGGTGGTCATCTCCAGTATTGGGGTTCAGAGGCTCAGAGAGGTGAAAGAGCATCAACCTTGTGGCTGTGGCCACTGTGGAGGGTAGTGGCTGGACTAGAGTCGAAGAAGCCTGGACTCTGTTCTCTTGCAATACACATGCCTCTATTGGAGGGCGGATCAAGGTGGGGAATGAAGAGATGGGTTAGGAGGCCACTGCACTATCCAGGCAAGAAATAAAGAGGAGCTGATGTTGGGTGGGGCTGGGGCTCAGGGCGAGACAGTGGGAATGCAATTTGGCAGGGAGGGCTAATGGATGAAATTCCTTGTAGAATCGGCGAGTGTGTCTCCTTGTTTCCTTCCCTGACAGTGTCTGTTTCACCCCTCAGTGCCAGATGGCCTAGGAAAGACTGCAGCCTTTGTGTGTTTATACCTTGTCCCAGCCCTGTCAGTGGTAGGTGAGGAGGCTGAGGAGCCTAGCAGGGACTCATCCAAGGTCCCTTGGTGATTCTGAGGCAGAGAACCTGGGTCTCATGCTTTTATTGCAGGCTCTTCTGAGGAAGGACATGGCTGCCGTTTGCTGCTGTGTTTGGCCTGGGACAGCTGTCTCTTGGGTCAGAGCTAGTGTCCACAGGTCACATCTCCTGGTCCAGAGCGCAGAGGGTTAATCTGGCCTCCCCTGAAGAAAGCTGGCTGTCTGCTGCTTCCTCTCCCAGGGAGTCCCCACACTGCTGAGGTTGTGTTCCTCTCTTTTGGTGATCCTTGGCCTCATTCATGCCACAGGGATAGCAGGCCCTGTCCTGCCTCCACTCTGTGGCTTGTGTTGGGTTCAGATGCAGTTCAAGCCTCTAAAACCCTTTTGCATGGATGCATCGAAGATGTTTGTGAGTGGGTTTGGTGGTGACAGCTGACCTCAGACTGCCTGTTTGGGAGTGGGGGCAGGTGACAGGACTCACCTGGAGGGGATAGGCCATGGACGACCCAGCGTTGCAGGGCCAGCCTCAGGGATCAGAGCCCTCACAGAATGGCTCCACTGACCTAGTGCCCAGCTACCAGGAACAAAGCCCCTTAGGTGGTAGGTATCAGGCAGAGCGACACAAAATCTGATCCTTTACTTTCATGTATTTCAACCTGATTTCGTTTATCCCCATTTTACCGAAAAGAGGCTCACTATGTGATTTGCTCAAGGTCACACCGAAACGCAGGACTCAACATTCTTAGTCTTCCTTTCCACTTCCAGAGCCTTTCCTAGACCCAGAACTCCATTTCTGCCTGCTCCCTTGTCCTCTTCCTTCACCTGTGATGTCAGTCTCTCATCGATTAGGGTTTCTCCTTGGCTGCCTGTCTTGGAGATGTTGTGGGTTTGGTTCCAGACCACTGCAATAAAGCCAGTATTGCAATAAAGTGAGGTATCATCTTTTTGGTGGAGGGTCTTACCTTTAATTTGTAAAATATGCAACATCTGTGAACTGCAATAAAGCAAAGTGCTATAAAATGGGTATGCCTGTACCTGGATTACGTGGCATTACTTGTTTGAAAGCATATGAACTAGCATGGAGGGTAGGGGTTTCAGCACAAGGTCTGCAAGGGAGGTTGCTCCTAGTCCTGGGAGAGAGAGGACCCGGGCTGAAGGAAGACCAGCTTTTAAAGACACTTTGAAAGGCCTTTTGAGATTATGCCTTGCCTTGGCACTCCACCGTCAGACTGGAAGCTCCTAAGGACAAGGACTTTGCTTCTGAAATGAAGGGGACTGAAATTTTCTGAGCACTTTCTCGTGCAGTACACAGCAGCATGGTAAGGACTTTATATTTGTCGTCACACAATCCTGCAAACTGGAAACAGGCTCAGAAAACATAAGTAACCTGGACGGTAACAGCATGCATCCCAGATGAATCTCATTCAGAGTTAAAAAAAAAAAAGCAGAATTGAACACACCACTCCAGGAGGCTTAGAGTGGGCCGTGGGCATATGGACTTGGGCTAAGTACCCAGGTGATTATGAGGCAGCAAGGCCAGCGTTGAGGAACCACTGATCTATCCCCTGGCTACAGTAATCTCTCCAGAGGCACTCAGGCGGCAGTGACTGGCATGGGAGATGCCAGCCACTGAGATATAAGCCTCAGGCCCTGCCCTGCATAGCCCATGGCCTGTTGAGAGAGACAAATGGGCCCACTGCATTGTAACACATGCAGTAATGGAAGTTTGGTTTTGGCCATGAGCTGGGACAGAAGAGAGTGTCACCATGGTGCCTGGCGTTGGGTTCCCACAATATCTGTAGTTCTAAATAAAAGTTTCTGGCCCCTCCTCTAGAAAATTTCTAGCTTGTCTTCATGCCAACGCCAGGTCTCAAGAATAGTTTTTACTGAGCCAGTAAGTTTAAATGCCTACTGTGTTGAGCCTTGTCTCAGGTCCTTGCCTACAGGGGGATTGTACAGAGAAGCCAAGAAATGGCCCTGCCTTCTCAGAGCTGAAAGGTGGATATTATGGGAGCAAGCTGTACCCATGTGAACTAGTATGAGAATCAGGACTCAAGTGGGTCAGTGGGTGAAGCCTTCCAGGAAACAACCCACATTGAGGGGAGGGGCAGAGGGAAGGCTACTACAATTTAGGAATAAGATGGCTGTACCTCACACGGCATTGTGCATTTCCTCATTTAACAGATCCCTACTGTGTGCCAGGTATTGGGTCAGGTGCGGGGGACACCAGGGTGAACAAACCTGATATGGTTTCTGCCCTCAGGAACCTATAGGTGTGCCTCAGAGATACTGCAGGTTCTGTTCCAGACCACTGCAGTGGAGCAAGTCGTAGTCTTTTGGCTAGTGGGAGGGGATCTTGCCTTCAGTTTGTAAAAACCAGATCTTTGAAGCACAATAAAATGAGGCATGCCTGGATATAGTGTAGTGCAGGAGATGGACTCCAGGCAAGAATCATAGGTACTACGAAGGAGGATGGGATGCTTTGAAATTGTTAACAGAGGCATTTGACCCACAGGAAGGCCAGGCAAGTCTTCCTCGAGGAAGTGAGTTGGAGCTGAGGTCTGCAGGGTGAGCCAAGCAAGGAGGGGAGGGAGGAACATACACAAAGGGCCCCGTGGCAGGGAGGACACAGTGAACCAAAAGTGAAGGGCCAGTGTGGTCTGAGGCTGGGGAGGCGGGCAGGGCCCTGAGTGTGCAGGGCTGGAGTGCAGAGATCAGGGGCTGCTTCAGCAGAGGGGATGTGGACCCCGGCAACCTCGGCACTATGCGATTCCCGCTCTAAGGGAGGAAGAGGCCACCGGTGGCCCTAGGAACCAAGGGTGAGGGATGAATTTATGGAGGAGGTCCAGGGCTGTACTCCTTGAGGACGACAGGGTGTGTGAGGTGGGCTCTGATGGAAAACAGTTTGCCTGGTTGTGTGAGCGTGTGGTGGTGGTGGTGGAGGTCTTGGGAGATAGGATGTTTCAGGCAAAAGGCAAAGAGAAGTGGAGTCTTGGAAAGGAAAGGTGTAGAGCTTTTGAGAGAGAGCAAGAAGTTGATTGGGGGCAGAATAACGTGTGCAAGGGATCTCAGGAAGACCTGTTGGCCCTCCTTAGGGGCCCTGGCCTCTCCTTCTCTGGAGGTCCTCTACCACAGGACGTGACTTGGCCAGGACTCTGGACAGCAGCTTCTAGATCTAGCTGCTGCCTACTCCAAGCCTGGATGAGGTCACCAAGGAAGCCTGGGGAGAGGAGGGGAAAGGGGTGGGAGGAAGGGGAGGGCTTAAGTATTGCCTTTGTGAGATTAAAGACACTCATCCGCAATGGGGACACACTGAGGCTTTTTATGTGCCAGGCATTGTGCTTTACCTCATCAGGACACTTGCCAGTGAGGTAGGTATCCTTGCCCTATCTCACAGATGAGGAAACTGAGGCCCGGAAAGGTTGGGTAGCCCGCTCTCAGCAGGCAGGGGACCATGGGGGATTGGACCTGTCGGGCGGAGTGTGAGCCTGCCGCTCCCTGTCCCCCGCAGCGCGGCCGACATGGACAAGATCCTGGAGGCGGTGGTGACGTCGTCATACCCTGCCAGCGTGAAGCAAGGGCTGGTGCGGCGGGTGCTGGAGGCGGCGCGGCAGCCCCTGGAACGCGAGCAGTGCCTGGCGCTGCTGGCCCTGGGCGCGCGCCTCTACGTGGGCGGCGCCGACGAGCTGCCGCGCCGCGTGGGCTGTCAGCTGCTGCACGTGGCCGGCCGCCACCACCCAGACGTCTTCGTCGAGTTCTTCAGCGCTCGCCGCGTGCTGCGCCTGCTGCAGGGTGGCACTGGCCCGCCGGGCCCCCGCGCGCTCGCCTGCGTGCAGCTCGGCCTGCAGCTGCTGCCCGAGGGCCCCGCGGCAGAGGAGGTGTTCGCGCTGCTGCGGCGGGAGGTGCTGCGCGCCGTGTGCGAGCGCCCGGGGCCCTCGGCCTGCGCGCAGGTGGCCCGGCTGCTGGCGCGGCACCCGCGCTGCGTGCCCGACGGCCCGCACCGCCTACTCTTCTGCCAGCAGCTGGTGCGCTGCCTCGGCCGCTTCCGCTGCCCGGCCGAGGGCGAGGAGGGCGCGGTGGAGTTCCTGGAGCAGGCGCAGCAGGTGAGCGGGCTCCTGGCGCAGCTGTGGCGTGCGCAGCCTGCAGCCATCCTGCCCTGCCTCAAGGAGCTCTTCGCCGTCATCTCCTGCACAGGTGCGTGCGCTCTGGGGCTGGGTGCGGAGCTCTGGGGAGCTCCTGGACTCCTGGGCAGGTGGCTGTTCGTGAACATTCTTCTGCTTGGCGTGCTCACGTGTGGTATGTGTGTGTCAGGGGCGAATGCACAGGTGGGAGAAGCAATGTTGCAACATTTAGTTAGCAAGTCTATGGGGAGCACCTACTGTGGGTCCTATCCTGTGGGTATGCAGGGAGGAGACTGCCTGGTGTGTGAAAAGGAGGACCTGGGGGCTGAGCGAGACAACCGAGGGGCCCGGGGTGGGGGCGGGGTGGTCATCATGTCCTTTGTGTCAGGTGGGTTTCTTAGAAGTGATGACTTTTGAGCCAGGTATTGGAGAGCTGGGCAGCAGCAGGGGCGATGTGCTCTGGGCAGGCAGAGGGAAGGTCTGGAGACACAACGGAGCCTGTAGGTGACAACTCTGTAGTGTAAAATCTTGGCCCTCCATTGACAACTGGAACTTGGACTAGAGTATAAGTAACTGAAGAAAGATCTCCACCTTCCCTGATTATAGGGGAAAGGAAGGCGATGGACCTGGCAGCAGGAAGCACCAAGGCCGTGTGTGTAAGGACCTGGGTCATTATACAATTTGATGACCAATTTTTATAGCTGTATGTTCTTTCTCACCTCTAGGCCTTTATCTATGTGGTTGCACCAGGAACGCCCTCCCTCCCCCCAAGTCCATTTAGGCCTCCTCCCTGCTCTTGCTAGCTCCATGTTACCTTTCCTAAAGGCCTTGCCTGCACACCTGCAGTTGGGGGTCAGTGCTGTGTGTGTGTGTGTGTGTGCACGCCTAGCACAGGGCCGGGCCCAAAGCATTGTCAGTGTAGGTCTGGCAAGAGAATGAGGCCAGAGGATACCAGAGGCTGTGATTCTGCGGAGGTGAGGGTGTGGCCCTGATGTGCTCTTTGCAGAAGCCCAGCCTAGTTCTCTGGCAGCGTGAGGGCATGGGGTGAGGGGGGCGGTGGGGGCACAATTGCGTTGCTAAGCTCAGCCCAGCCACCTATTCCAGAGGAGGAGCCACCGTCCAGTGCACTGGCCAGCGTGGTCCAGCATCTCCCATTGGAGCTCATGGATGGCGTCGTCCGGAACCTCAGCAATGATGACAGTGTGACGGACTCCCAGATGCTGACTGCCATCAGCAGGTGGGCTGAGGGCTGGGTGTTGGTCAGGTCTCTCTCCCTTCTAGAAGCCCCTTCCTCAGGTGGGGTAGCTGGGCTAGATTAATGTCAGAGGATCCAGGACCTCATGTTTGTTTATTCATCAATCCTTTCTTGAGCCCTGCTTTGTGCCTGGCCCAGGGCTGGATGTGGAAGACACAGAGGGCCCTGCTAGTCATGCTCTCAGGCTGGGCATCGCTGTGAAGCCCTGGACAAGTCAGGGAACTCTCTGAGCCTCAGTTTCCCCTTCTGTCATAGCAGATGTGGGTGGTGGTAAAAGAAGGTGTCAGGCTTCCATGGGGTCATGTTAGAAGGTGAAAGTACTTTTACTAATTGCTTTCTAAGTTTGGCAAGTATGATAAACAGAATTTGGCTGCTTTTCAGCTTGCAGGGCTCTTGGACATCCACTACCTCATTTGAACATCATCGAACCTGTGATCTAGCCACACCTTGCCATTCAGTGATCCCAGAATAGGCTGCCTGTCCTCCTGTTGGCAGGTGTCAGTTCTGCAGACCCCATTCATCTGCCATGCCTCCCCTTGCCATTATTTCCATCCCCGTGTGCAGATCCACTGTCTTCATTGGGCCCTCTGGGTTCCTTGTCTGTAGTGGGTAGCAGTGTGGCCGCTAGAGGTAAGCTCCCGAGTTCAGACCCCAGCTCCACCACTTGTTGCCTGTGTGACTTTTGGACACGTAGCTCAACTCCTCTATGCTTCCTTCTGCTTCCTCATCTGTAAGATGGAATTTCATTGAACCTGCCTTAGGGGATTGTTTTGAGGACTAAATTGGATAAGATCAGATAATACATGTAAGGTGCCTAGAAGCTGTTGTAGTTACTGTTACTTTGTTCTCACACCATTCCGCCTCTTTATAGTGTAGTCTCCTGAGTATAAAAACAATAGTGACATTTTCCTGAGCACTTACTAGGTGGCAGCTTGGTGCTCCGTGTGTGAGATGTTATGGTGTGGGGGTCAGATTGGTTAGTGCGTGTAAGGCAGATAGAGCAGTGCCTGACACGGGGCGAATGCTACCTCACTGTTAGCTTTTGTTGTCTCATTTAATCCTTACAACAACCTTGTTGTTGGTGGGCGGTGTTCCCATTTTACAGAGGAAGAAACGGGGGCTCAGAGTAAGTGACTTGTTCTGGGTCACAAGCCAGAGCTTCTGGTCCAGGGCAGTGCTCCTCCTGCCATTGGAGTCTAGGCAGAGGCAGCCCCAAACCCTCTTCTTCCACTGCAGCCAGTGTGTATGAGGGTGAGGTTTGGGGTGCTGAGAGGGCCTCACTCCCCTCCTGCTGGGCTTGGAGCCCCAGTCTCTGCCAGATGCTTGTGCTGGGCTCATTTGTGTATCCCAGAGCTGTCTTGTTCACCTCAGGGGCCCCGGGCCTGCCCTGTGCAGGTGAGAGTCAGTGTGGGACCTTAGGACATTATGGCTAGTCCCCGGGCTGCCCCCACCCAGGCATTTGGGCCTCCTTGGTCCCTGTGTCACTTTTACTCCCCTCACCAGGATGATCGACTGGGTGTCCTGGCCCCTGGGGAAGAACATTGATAAGTGGATCATTGCGCTGCTGAAGGGTCTGGCTGCTGTTAAGAAGTTCAGCATCTTGATCGAGGTTTCACTCACCAAAATTGAGAAGGTTGGTGCGCTCCTGTCCTCATACCTGCTCATGGCTCTTCTCACTAGTTTCTCGCCAGGGACGTGCAGGTCTGAGAGGCGGTGCTTTGGGGCTTCCACCCACGCTTGCTTTGTGACCTGGGACAATTCACTGTCCCTCTCTGGGCCTCAGGTTCCCCCATTTATTCCTCTGACTGTTCATTCAAGCATGCGTATGTTACTTAGGGAGTGTCTGTCCGCCCATTAGGTAGCTAACTATCTTGCTGTCCATTTTGCTGTCTGTCCACCCAGGTCTGTGAGCTCCTCTGTATTCTTGCTCTGGCATGGGTCTACTGCTTCACTCAGCCTTGGGAGCCCCAGGCTGGGGGACTCCTGACCAGGGACTCTCTTCCAGGTTTTTTCCAAGCTTCTGTACCCCATTGTCCGGGGAGCTGCCTTGTCTGTCCTCAAGTACATGCTCCTGACCTTCCAGCACTCCCATGAAGCCTTCCACCTGGTAAGGGCCCATCACTCCTGCATCCCCTGCTGGTCTGGCTGGAGGCCAGACATGTTGGCCCTGTTGGGAGTTAAGGGATTGGGGCTTGAAGACCAAGGCTTCAAAGCCCTGGATGCCAGGATGGGACGATACTTGAGACCCCACTTTACAAATTAGGAAACTGAGGCCAGAGACGTTGAATGGCCTCCTCACAGGCCCATAGTGGAGTGACAGGCCTAGAATGATGACAGCTTATGTTTCCTGGGTGCCAGCTGTGTGCTGGTCACAATGCTAAAGGCAGGACATGTGTTCATTCATTTAACTCCTAGAGCAGCCCCAAGAAGGAGATTCTGTTATTTTCCTCTTTTTTCACTTGAGGAAACTATAGTGTAAGTTACTTGTTCTGAGCACAGAGCTGCTGAGCAGTACAGGGAGCATTCTAACCAAGATGATCCAGCTCCGGGCCCGGTGCCCTTCCTGTACCCTGCTGCCTGCCGGCCCCCGGGTGGCCTGGCCTCCAGCTCCGGGCCTTGCTAGCTCCTGGGCCCTCCCTTGGGAAGGACGGCCTGTGGCCCTTGGGGCTGCCTTCCGAGCACCTGCAGACGGGGCCCTAGATTCTGATGGCCCCTGGTCAGGGCAGAAACTTCCTGCTTCCCTATTGGCTGCAGTGGGGAAAGCACAGAACCAGAGGTTGGGGTACTTGGGGTTGAGTTCCAACTCTGCTGTTTGCCGAATGTGACCTTGGGCCAACCACTTACCCCTGAACAGGGGTAATCCACAGGTTGGTGGGAGAGGGTTAGATGAGGTGATATTTGTCATGAGCCTGCCACATACTAGGGACTTGACAGATATGGTTTCTTTCCATCCCTCTCCTGGGCTCCCCTGCTCTCAGTTCCTGGGGCCTGACTGTCCATCCCTGGGACATTTCTGGTGTTGCAGCCCCATGGGTTTGAAAGTTAACACTCCATAGCACAGGGGAAAGAAATGGGCTGTGAATCCACAGACCTGGTTAAGACACCAGCTTCTCCTGTAACCGTGGTGAAATCCTTGGCAGGTTACAGAAAGTCACTAACTTCCATTGTTCTTCTAGAAAATGAGGATAATAATCACGCCACACAAAGTCATTATGAGGATGAAGTGCTTGGCATGTATGTTTGGTGAAAGAATGATGGTGGCGCCAGCGTCACTCCTGGGTGGACAGGGAAGCCCTGTCACTCGGGCCTTTGGGCAGGTCCGTTGGTGATGCCGGGGCTTCGGCTCGGGCCTTCCCTCAGTTGTGAGGAGGGAAGGATATAGATCCCATTTTCTGGGTGAAGGGACAGAGGCAGGGTATCCAAGGTCACAGATCTTACAAGGAGCGTCACCTGCCCCTAGAGCTCACAGCCCATGTGGGTAAGGGGGACAGTGGTCAGGTAGCCCACCTGTCGCCTCAGGGAGCCCTGGGTGTGTTCAGCAGTGACCACCATCCCACGTCCCAGGTCGGTAAACCGGTGCTGAGCCTAACCCCACTCTGCTCTCACAGCTCCTCCCTCACATCCCCCCCATGGTGGCCTCTCTGCTCAAGGAGGACTCCAACTCAGGGACCAGCTGCCTGGAGCAGCTGGCGGAGCTGGTCCACTGCATGGTGTTCCGGTTCCCGGGCTTCCCGGATCTGTATGAGCCTGTCATGGAGGCCATCAAGGTGAGTGACAGCCCTCCACTTTTCCCTCACCCTGCTCTGGTAAGTGTCTGTTTGCACCTTGCTCAGGGCCATGCTGCAGGTCGGGGCAGCCCCCATCACCTCCCCCGGCCCGTCCTGTCGGTGCCCAGGCACACTGAGCCGTTCCCCAGCTTTTCTCTCTAACTGCAAACCTTCTCTTGTTTTGCCTGGAATGCTCCTGCATATCCTTTAAGGCTCTCTGCTCAGGTGGGACCTCCCTCAGGAAGCCTTCCCCGATAACTCTCAATACCTTCCTCCCCTCACAGATCTGGTTCAGGAGAATCAAAATGCCAAAACAAAATACTCATCTGAAGCCGATTTTTTCATTTTCATATCTGGGTCAGGGTCTCTGGGCTCCCACAGCCCTGGGGCATTCCTCTGTCACACGTTGTCACTGACCATGTGTCTGTTTCTCCCACCCATGAGCATGGCAGACAGGGATTGTTGACAATTATTCTCATGACTTTACTGATACCCTACTGTGTGCCAGTCCCAGCTAGAAACTGGGGACATAGGCATAAGTAACCACCACTGAGGAGCTTTCGGCCTAAGGGAGACAAACTTGTGTGAAAATAGCTCTGGTCTGAGCACCTTGTCAAAAGCTTCAGAGGGTCACCCATGAGCAGTGAGGAACCGGAGGAGGGAAAGATCTTCGGTAAGAGGAGGTGGCTCCATGAAGAAAGGACTTCTGACTTAGGCTGGTTGGGTTGCTAGGACAATAACCAAGATCTGTAGACAGTGCCACATCTGTCAGTGGTTTCCCATATAGTTTCCCTTCTCATGCTCACAAGAAGCCTGTCAGGCAGACACCATTGTTATTTCAGTTTCATAGGTGAGGGAAATGAGGTTTGGAGAGATTTGGTGACGTACAAAGTCGTGGAGATATTGAGAGACACAGACAGGATTGGATTGCCTGATACAGAGGGCAGGTCAAAGCCTGTGTGGAAGAGGTCTAGGTGGGTGGTGGCCCTTTCAGAACCTCTCATCTGATTTCCATTTGTAGCAGGGCAGACAGGTAACCTGAAAAGTGTCCCACTACAGAACACCTAGAAATGCTTGTTAAAATATAACAAATGTCTTTTTAAGTACACAGCTGAACTTGCAAGAAAGTAAAGGGGAATACCTGGGGGCCAAAAAGGAAAAGAATACTGAGTTTCAGAGTGATGAGAGATGATGCCCTCGGGTGGGGAGGGAGGGTGGGTGTGATGGTGAACCTCAGTCACTAAGAGGCTTGAGCTGATGGGACAGGAGGTGAGGCTTTCTGAGGTCCTGCCCCTCGTAGGGAGTTAGCGCTCGGAGGCCCACATAAGCCAGGACCCAAGAAAGGCATTACCATTAGCAAGAGTTGTAAAAAAAATAAATGCAAGGTCCTAAATAGACATCAAGGAAACTTTTCTTCGTTGGTCTTGGCTCTGGATTGGAAAAAAGAAATCTGCAATCAGTGGCTTGCTCTCATGTGTCAGTGTAAGGGTTCAAATGCATACCATCTTTGGGGTTGTGGGACCCCTAAGCTCAGAAACTAACATTCAAAATAGTCATAAACTTGTAATACTCAGGGTTGCCTAGTTGAAATGGAAACTGCTTTCCAGCCACGAAGATAAGATTCTACTGAAGATGAACTTATAATACAAAAATTACAAAACATACAAGGGAACAACCTACTGGGAGAGAAGGTTGGTGGATACAACAGACAAAACCTCTGACTTTCACTTGGATCTCCTCAGTTTTTTCAGCTTAACGTGAGAAAGAGCTCACTACAAAAGGGGCTTCCAAGCTAGGGAGTGAGTCCCTGTCCCTGGAGGTGGATGAGCAGAGGAGACAGGACTTCCACTTACTGGAAGTGACCGTTAACTGTTTCCTGCTAGATTATGAGCTTCTGTTGGGCAAGTAACCGTATCATTTTGATCTGTGTGCCCAGTAAATGTCAGTGAGTGAAGTGAGGGCAGTGTGAAGAACACTGTTACGGAGGTGTGGACCCAGAGGAGGGAGCACGGCCCTCCACTGGGCCCTGAGGGAGACGCATGCTGATGAGACCCAGGCTTTGCACACTAGGGGCTATGGCCTAATCCAGGGGACCAGGTGAGTCTGCCAATACCTGTACCACTAGGTGCAGGGAATTAGACACAGGTATAGATAGTGTGGGGACCCCATCTGAGAAGAAGATCCTGGAGAGCTTTCCAGAGAGATGATAGTGGTTAGATCTTGACCGATGGGGACTGGCAGAAGGAAAGGTGTGGCGCTGGGAATATGCAAGTCCAGTTTGACAATAATGTGTTGGTGGAGCAGAGTGGAGATCAGTGAGATCAGCAGAGCAGAGGGCCTCGAAAACCAGGCTGAGTGAGTCAGCTTAATGCAGCAGATCTGGGCTTTTCAGACGTTTCCGCCAAAGTACTTGACGTCATAGGACAGGACTTACCCCAAGCAGCCTGATGCAAGCTCAGAATTTCTCTAAAATCTCCTTTCATCTCAAAGACTTAAGTACGTAATTTATAATTACATTTGTTTTAACGTGAACATAGGTTTCTTCCTTGAATATTAGAGAATGTAGGTCCAGGAAGATGTGCTACTTTCGTCCTAGGGCTTTGAATACAGACCAGTTTGAGGGGCCAGACAGCAAATTTTCTGCAAGATTTTCCTTATAAAAATCTTTCACATGTGAGCATAGAATATATATTCTATCTTCGTATATGGGCTCTTTTAGGAATAAATTCTGGAAAGTTCTCTTAAGTAGGCAGTTGTATCAGGTCATGGCAGTTTCTCTGGGAGCTGTGGTCCTTGCAAAGGGAGCCGTTGTAAATTTCTAGTAACATTGGGAGCTGGAGAGTGATCTGGAAGTTCTTGTTTTATTTTCCTAAGAGGACAAAGTTACCTTCTTTAGGAAAATGGCATTTGATGTTTTTTTCTAGTGTGGACATTTTTGCATCTTCTGTGTGCGCATGTGTGGGGTTCTGTCTGCTTTTTCATCCCTATTTGTTCCTGTCGTGTGTGGGGTGGGGATTGGATAGGGGATAATAGGAAAAAAATGAATGGTCTAAGAGAAATGATACTGAGCCATACCTTCTTATCTCGCCTCTGGCAGCTCCTACATTTTTTATTATCTCTGAGAGATGACTGACTAATCTGATAAATGATCCGGAGAAATGAATGAGCAGAAGTGTTCAGCCACTGCTTGAGCCAGACCTGCAGTGGCCAGAGGATGTGCACTGGGGAGCCGAGTGCTTTGGGTGCTAAGCTGGAGAGAAGCCCTGGAGCCATGGACAAATCAGGGACTGTGCTCAGGATCTGGAAATGTGAGCAGGGCTAGAGGAACTGTTGTGAATGTTGCTTAAATCTACTAAGTAACTATGTAATGCTTAGGTGTTTTTCTTTAAAATACACCATCATTAGAACCAGTGCTTGGGAATATTCTTTTAGGTGCAGCTGTTTAGTGTGAAAAAGGATAAGACTGAAAAGCTTGCTAATCTCTGAGCCTGTGACCAAAGGTCTCAAACTTCAGACCTCTGGGATCCTCTGACCGTCCTGACTATAGGATCAAGTTTGGGGTGGGGAGTGGTGGGGAGGTCACTAATTTAAAACTGTCTCCACAGCCCTAAAAGTAGGGGCATCATTGTGTGCAAGCACTGTGTCAGTATGAGTATGCCAAAATGACATCAGATAGGAGTGTCTTCATTTGACAAATGAGGAAACTAAGGCCCAGGGAGGTTAACTGACTGAGTCAGAGAGGCTCACTGACCATCACAGCCAGACAGTGAGGATGAGTCAGGACTAGCATTGAGATTTTAACACCAGTGGATCTGGCCTGTGGGCCAGTGTTATCATTGCTCAGAGTCTGTCCAGATTCTTCTCTTATTGCCTGTATGTCCTTGGGAAATTCTTTATCTGAGTCTTAATTTTTTCATCTATCAGGTGGGGATTTTATCACCTTCTTAAGGCAGTTGTGACATGAAAGATTATGTGGAAGGCCCAACATGTCAAGTTGAGAACCTACAATAAGTTTGAAAGCAGGTGGCTATTTATCCACATTTCTAGAACATCTGTGGGGTTGTAGTCCAAGGCTTCCCAGAAGAGGAGTTATTTTAGAGCTGACCCTGGTGCCCTCGCTCCTGCTGACTTGTTCCCTCCTCAGGATCTCCACGTTCCCAATGAGGACCGCATCAAGCAGCTGCTGGGGCAGGATGCCTGGACCTCACAGAAGAGCGAGCTGGCTGGCTTCTACCCCCGGCTCATGGCCAAGTCAGACACGGGCAAGATTGGTTTAATCAATCTGGGCAACACGTGCTATGTGAACAGCATCCTTCAGGCCTTGTTCATGGCTTCCGAGTAGGTGCTGCATTTGAATTCCCTACATGCCTGTTTCTCTCCTTCGGGCTCTGGGTGTGTGAGGGTGGTGATGGGGGTTGGAAAAAGTGAGTCCTATTTTGCCTTGTTGGCATAATTCCCTGAGAACCGTGATTACATGAAGGACAGGTGAGAGGCCCCAGAGATCTCCAGCGTACTGCTAAGGCACTAGGCCAAGACTGGATGGGAACTTGAGATGGCACTTCTGGGCTGCAGTGGGCAGGGGGTCTGCTCAGGGTTGGTGGACATCACTGACTTTTCTCTTTGAGTCCGTGGGTGGATCGTGTCTTCCAGAGTACAACTCCCACTCACTCTGGTATTACCTCCCCTTTTGCCCCCATTTACTGAAACAAACGAAATCTTCATTGTCCATGGCTACCTATCCAACTTACGGTTTACTTAAAAATCAGTTAGGGTTTCAGCCACAGATGTAGACATTTCTTATTCCCTCCAATTCTCTCTCTCTCTCTCTCTCTCTCTCTCTCTCTCTCTCTCTGTGTGTGTGTGTGTGTGTGTGTGTGTATGTGTTAAAATGCACATAACATAAAATTTACCATCTTAAACATTTTTAAGTGTACAGTTCAAGCAGTATTAAGTACATTCACATTGTATAACCATCACCACTCTCCATCCCCATAACTCTTTTCATGTAAATATGAAAGTCTGTACCTATTAGTAATAACTTCCCATATTGCCATCCTCCCCCAGCCTCTGGCAACCACCATTATACTTTCTGTCACTTACTTTGTCTCTTTTCTAAGTATCTCATACATAGGTGGAATCATATTCTTCTTGTGATTGGGTTATTTCAATGAGCAGATGTCCTTAAGGTTCATCCATATTGTAGCATATTGCAGAATTTCTTTCCTTAAAGGCTGAATAATATTCTATTATATGAATAAACCACATTTTGTTGATCTCTACCTCTATTGATGGACACTTGAGTTGCTTTCGTGTTTTAACTATTGTGAATAATGGTGTTATGAACATGGTTGTACAAGTATCTCTGAGAATCTGCTTTGGCTTCTTTTGAGTTGTACACCCATAAGTGGAACTGCTGGGTCCTGTGGTAGTTCTGTTTTTAACTTTTTGCAGACCCGCCACACCGTTTCCACAGTGAGTGCATCACTTTACATTCCCACCTACAGTGTAGTGTTCAGTTTCTCCACATCCTTGCCAACACTTATTTTCTGTGGGTTTTTTTTTTTTTGATAGTACCATTCTAGTGGGTATGAGGTAATATCACTGTGGCTGATTTGCTTTTCCCTAATGATCAATGATGTTGAACATCTTTTCATTTGCTTAATGGCCATTTGTGTATTTTCTTCAGAGACATATCTATTCAAGTCCATTGCCCAGTTTTGAATCGGGTTGTTTGTTTATTTGTTGAGTTTGAGTTCACTAGATATAGAGATTTAATCCCTTTTCAGATACACTATTTGCAAATATTTTTCCTTGCTATTAAATGAGGTTGCTTTTTATTATTTTTTTATTGAAATGTAATTGACATTAACATATTAATTTCAGGTATACAATATAGTGATATATGTCTATATTACTAACAGATCACCACAGTAAGTCTAGTTAACATCCATTACCACACATTTTTTTTCCTTTGGTATGTAGGTAGTTCCCTGACTGGGAATCGAACCCAGGCCGCAGCACTGACAGCGCCAGCGCCGAAGCCTTAAGCCACTGCACCACCAGGGAACTCCACACATTTTTTTCTTGTAATGAAAAGTTTTAAGATGTATTCTTAGCAACTTTCAAATTATACAATATAGTCATCATCATGCCTTATTTTATAACTGAAAGTTTGTACCTTTTGACCTCTTTTACCTATTTTGCCCACTCACCACCCTCCACCTCTGGCAACTATCAATCTGTTTTCTTTATGAGTTTGGTATTTGTTTTTAAATTTCACATGTAATCTGATCATACAGCATTTATCTTTTTCTGTTTGATTTATTTCACTTAACATAATGTTCTCCAGGTTCATTGAGTCTCACAAATGACAGGATTGCTTATTTCTCATGCTGAATAATATTATATATACATATGTATGAATATTTTATATATATATTTATATATATTTTCTTTATCCATTCATCTCTCAGTGAACACTTAGGTTCTTCCCATATCTTGGCTATTATAGTGCCTCAATGAACATGGGGTGCATATATCTTTTCAAGTATTTTTGTTTTCTTTGGATAAATACATGGAAGTGGAATTGCTGGAACATATGGTAGTTCTATTTTTAATTTTTTGAGGAACATCCATACTGTTTTCTACGGTGGCTGTACCAATCCCATGACAGTGCACAAGGGTTTCCTTTTCTTCACATCCGTGTCAACACTTATTTCTTGTCTTTTTGATAACAGCCATTCTAACAGCTGTGAGGTGGTATCTCATTGTGGTTTTGATTTATTGAGCACCTTTTCATGTACCTGTTGGCCATATGTATGTCCTCTTTGGAAAAATGTCTATTCAGATCCCCTGCCTATTTTTTAGTTGGATTATTTTTTTGCTATTGAGTTGTATGAGTTCTTTATATTTTTTGGACATTAACCCTTTCTCACATACATGGTTTGGCAAATGTTTTCTCTCGTTCCATAGGATGCCTTTTGATTTTGTCAATGGTTTCTTTTGCTGTGTAGCAGCTTTTTAATTTAATATAGTCCACCTCTTAGTTTTGCTTTTGTTGCCTTTGCTTTTGGTATCAGATACAAAAAAGTCTTCACCAAGACTGATGTCAGGGAACTTATAGCTTATGTTTTCTTACAGGACTAGGTAGTTTCAAGTCTTATGTTCAGTCTTAATTCATTTTGAATTGATTTTGTGTATGGTGTAAGATTGTGGTCCAGTTTTTTTCTTTAGCATTTGATTGTCCAGTTTTTTCAATACTATATATTGAAGAGATTATCTTTTCCCCATTGAGTATTCTTGGCTCTTTTAATTGACCATATGTTAATTGGCCATATATGTGTGGGTTTATTTCTGGACATTCTGCTCTGTTCCAATTATCTGTGTGTATGTTTTTATGCTAATACCATACTCTTTTGATTATTATGACTCTGTAGTAACTTTGAAATCAGGAAGTATAAAGCCTCCATCTTTTTTTTTTTTTTTCCCTTTTTCTTTCTCAAGATTGCTTTGGCTGTTCAGGGTCTTTTGTGGATTTTAGGATTGTTTTTTCTATTTCTGTGAGAAATGACATTGTAATTTTGATAGGAATTCCATTGAATCTGTAGAGTTCCTTGGGTAGTATGGACATTTTAATGATGTTAATTCCTCCTATCCATGAGCAAGGTATGTTCTTCCATTTATTTCTATATTTTTCAGTTTCTTTTTTTAATGTCTTAGAGTTTTCTGAGTACAGGTGTTTTATCTCCTTGGTTAAATTTCTTCTTAGGTATTTTATTTTTTGATGCAATTGTAAATGGGATTGTTTTCTAAATTATTTCCTGATCATTATTGGTGTATAAAAATGTACTGTTTTCTGAATATTAATTTTGTATAATATTAATCCTGCTATTTTAGTGAATTCATGTATTAGTTCTAATAGTTTTTTTGGTGGAGTCTTTAGGGCTTTTTCTATAGTATCATTGCCATATGCTAATAATGACAGTTTTACTTCTTCCTTTTTAGTTTGAATGCCTTTTATTTCTTTTTCGTGTCTGATTGTTGTGGCTAGGACTTCCAATACTATGTCGAATAAAAGTGGTGAAAGTGGACATCTTTGTCTTGTTCCTCATCTTAATTAAGGAAAATGCTTTTGGCTTTTCACTGGTAAGTATGATGTTAGCTGTGGGTCTGTCTTGTATGGTCTTTATTATGTTAAGGTATGCTCCCTCTATTCCCACTTTCCTGAGTTTTTATCATAAATGGATGCTAGATTTTGTCAAATGCTTTTTCTGCATCTGTTATTGATATGATCACATGATTTTAATCCTTCATTTTGTTTGTATGATGTAGGATATCAATTGATTTGTGGATATTGAATCAACATTGCATCCCAGGAATAAGTCCCACTTGATCATGGTGTATGAGCTTTTTAATGTATTGCTGAATTTGCCTTGCTGATATTTTATTAAGGGTTTTTGCATCTATGGTCATCAGGGATATTGCCCTATGATTTTCTTTTTTTTGCAATGTCTTTGTCTGGTTTTAGGATCAGGGTAATATTGACTTTGTAAAGTGAACTTGGGACCTTTTCCTCCTTTTCAGTATTTTGAGATAGTTTGAGAAGGGTAGGTGTTGGTAAAATTCACCTCTGAAGTCATCTGGTCCTGGACTTTTGTTTGTTGGGAGTTTTTTTTATTACTAGTTCAATTTTGTTAGTAGTTATAGGTCTATTCAGATTTTCTGTTTTTTCTTCATTCAGTCTTGGAAGATTGCTTGTTTCTAGGAATTTATCAGTTTCTCCTGGGTTGTTCAATTTGTTGACATATAAATGTTCATAGTATTATATTTTCTTATCTGTTGTCACTTCTCTTTCATTTCTGATTTTATTTATTTGATTCTCTCTCTTTTCTTCTTGATGAGTCTGGCTAAAGGTTTTTCAATTTTGTTCATCTTTTCAAAGGATCAGCTCTTGGTTTCATTGATTTTTTTTTAATTGGTTGGGGTGACATTGATTATTAAAAATTACATAGGTCCCAGGTGTACAATTTCACATTAATCATCTATGTGTTGTATTATGTGTTCATCACCCAGAGTCAGTTCTTTCAATCACCATATATTTGTGTCCCTGTCCCTTCTCCTCCACCCCCTCCCCCTTACCCTCAGGTAACTACTAAATTATTGACTGTGTCCATGAGTTTTGTTTCTTTGTTGCTTTTGATTCTATGTTAACAATCAAACTAAATTTCTCCATCCCTTTTCTTTATTTTATCTACTCTCATCCCTCCTTCCCATCTTAAAGAAGTCCCTTTTTTATATTATTTGTAGTGCTGATTTGGTGGCGGTGTATTTCTTTTACTTTTCCTTATCTGAAAAGGTCTTTATCTGTCTTGCAATTTTGAATGCTAACCTTGCTGGATACTTTATTTTTGGTTGTAGAGCCTTAGTTTTCATCACATTAATATTTCCTAGCCTGTAAAATTTCTGGTGAGAAATCAGCTGAGAATCAAATGGATATCCTTTTATAAATTACTACGTGCATTTCTCTTGGTGTTTTTAGAATTTTCTCTTTTTCTTTAACTTTTGCCATTTTAATTATGATGAGTCTCACTGTGTTCCTGTTTGAGATCATTTTGTGCGAAATTCTCTGTGCATTCTGGACTTGTATGTCTGTTTCTTTGCCAGGCTAGGAAAAATTTCAGTCATTATTTCTTCACATAATTTCTTGATCCCTTGCTTTCCTTCTGTCCCTTACGGTACACCTATGATTCTGATATTCTTCCACTTAAATTGTCCCAGAGGAATCTCAAACCATCCTCATTTTTCTGGATTCCCATATCTGGGTGTTTTCTTCTGGCTTTTCCTGCAAATCACTGCTTTGCATTTCTATTTTATCTATTTTGGTGACTTTTATTCTGTTCTTCATTTCAGTTAATGTAGTCTTTCTCTCTCTCTGGTCCTTTATAATGGTTTGCAATTCTTCTTTGATACATGCTATCTCTCTGTTGAAATTATCATTCAGTTCCTTAAGCATTTTTACAGTCATTGCTTTGAGTTCTGTTTCTCATGGGTCATCTGTCCCCATCTCTTTAATTCTCTGGTTTCTCATATTTGCAGTGTCTCTGAACCCTCCCAGCTGCAGTTGGTATTTGCTGCTGATACTGGGCAGGCAGAGGTCTGTGGGAGAGGGGCATTTGTGGCTTTGTTTTCTTCCTGAAAACTCTGGGGTTGTGGAGGGAGTTTGGGCATGTTTGCGCCTTTCTGTTCTTGGTTTGCCCTGGGCTTGACTTTGCCCTGAGCCTAGGGTTTAGCTGATCTGTATGCTGGTCTTTCACACTGTCCAGGTTGTGGACCAAGAAATTTGCACACAACCCTCTCTCTCCTTCTTCTTCCCGGCCAGAGCATTCATGCTGCGGCTCCTCACTGCCCAGCCACTCCCCCTCCTCTGGGAACCAGAGTGAAGTCTGGCTGCTGTGGTTTGCGGACCAGTCTGCACCTCCTGGGGCCATAGTGAGGTGGTTGTGGTATCTCATGCCCCCCATCTCTGGATCTCCTTTCCTCTCTTCCATGGACAGAGTGAGGCCTGGAGCGCTCTCCCACCTCCTTCTTCCTCCTCCCTCCCCCAGCAAGAGTTCCAAGTGGGACCATAGGGCCACGTCCCTGCTCTTCCCCTTCTGTTTCTCCTTTGTTTAACCCTCTGCCCACCTGCAGGTACCTTAATGCGACAAATGGGTTTCTTAGCTTTGATTTTGTGTTGTGTAGAGGGTCCTTGGTTGAAGTATAGGTGTTTTCTTAGTTGTAATCTCCAGAGAGTTTTTCAGAGGTCCCTCTCCTGCCGCCATTTTGTTGCATCTCCCTCTGGTTTCATTGATTTCTCATTTTTTGTTTTTTAGATTCCATTTAGTTTATTTCCACTCTGATCTTTCTTTCCTTCCTCTCTTCATTTAGGGCTTTGCTTATTCTTCTTTTTCCTAGTTCCTCTAGGTAAGGATAGATTATTTATTTGAGGTTTTGCTTGTTTTTTGAGGTAGGCCTGTATTGCTATAAATTTCCCTTTTAGACCTGCTTTAGCTTTGTCCCATACATTTGGGGTCATATTTTCATTTCATTTCTAAGTATCTTTTGATTTTTTTCATTGACCTGTTAACCCATTCATTCTTTAGTAGCATGATATTTAACTTTATTTTTGTAATTGATTTCTAGTTTTATACAATTGTGATTAGAGAATACTTGATATGATTTCAATCTTCTTAAATTTGTTGAGACTCGTTTTGTGGCCTAACATGTGGTCTATGCTGGAAAATATTCCATGTGTGCTTGAAGAATGTATATTTGCTGCTTTAGGGTGAAATGTTTTAAAAATATCAATTAAATCCATCTGATCTAATGTGTTATTTAATGCTACTATTTCTTTGTTGATTTTCTGACTGGATGATCTATCCATTGATGTCACTGGAGTGTTAAAGTCCCCTACTATGATGTATTATTGTTTATCTCTCCCTTATGTTTGTCAATATTGGCTTTATAAATGTAGTTGGTCATATTCTCTTGTTGGATCAATCCCTTTATGATTATAAAATGTCCTTCTTTGTCTCTTATTATAGCATTTGTTTTAAAGTCTGCTACCCCAGCTTTTTTTTACCCCTTTCAGTCTGTGTGTGTGTTTATCTGAAATGGGTCTCTTGTAGGCAGCATATGTAAGGGGTTTGTTTTCTTATCCATTTAGCCTCACCCTGCATCTTTGATTGGATCATTTAATCCATTTACATTTAAAGTGCAGTGGTACCTTGGTACTTGTTATTAATTGGTACAACAAGTACCAAACAAATGACAAGTACTTAGACAAAATTTTTGTGTCAGAATGCATTGAGTACCAAATTCGATGGGTTTCAAAGTAGTTGAGTACCAAGGTATGATTGTAGTTGTTGATAGACATGTAGTCATTGCCATTTCATTATTCATATTTTTTTTTTCTTCTTAAAAAAGTTCCTTTAACATTTCTTGTAATACTGGTTTGGTGTTGATGAACTCCTTTGGCTTTTTTCTTGTCTGGAGAAGCTCTTTATCTGTCCTTTGATTCTAAACCATAGCTCACCTGGGTAGAGTAATCTTGGTTATAATCTTTGCTTTTTATCACTTGGAATATTTTGTGCCAATCCCTTCTGGTCTGCAAAGTTGAGAAATCAGCTGACAGCCTTATGGGAGCTTACTTGAAGGTAATAACTGCTTTTCTCCTCCTGCTTTTAAGATTCTTTTTTTTTTTTTTTTTTTTAACATTTTAATTATGATGTGTCTTGGTGTGGGACTCTTGGGTTCATCTTGTTTGGGACTCTGCACTTCCTGGACTTGTATGTCTGTTTCTTTTGCCAGGTTAGGGAATGTTTCTGTCATTCTTTTTTCAAATAGGTTTCAATCTTGTGCTTTCATTTCTCTTTCTGAGACCTCTGAGAATGTTGTTATGCTTGATATTATCCCAGATGTTTCTTAAACTATCCTCACTTTTTTGGATTCTTTTTTCTTTTTGCTCTTCTGATTGGGTGTTTTTGCTCCCTTCCAAATCGTGATTCTATCCTCTGCTTCATCTAATCTATTGTTGATTCCCTTTAATGTGTTCTTCATTTCAGTTATTGTATTCTTCATTTCTGACTGGTTCTTTTTTGTTTTCTATCTCCATTTTTATGTTTCCCTCTCTTTTTTTTCCCATCTCTTTTTAAAATTGTCACTGTGTTCATCTACTCTTCCTGTAAGTTCATTGAGCATCCTTGTAAGATTGCTCATCTTCGTTTCATTTAGTTCCTTTTTTTTTTTTTTTGAGTTTTGTTCTATTCTTTCTTTTGGGACAAGTTTATTTGTCTCCTCATTTTGGCTGACTTCCTGTGTTTGTTCTATGTATTAGGTAGATCAGCTATGTCTCTCAGTCTTGGCAGAGTGGCTTTATGTAATAGGTGTCCCGTGGGAACCAGTGGCACAGTCTTTCTGGTCTCCTGTTGTGGGTGTTCCAGGAGTGTCCTTTGTGTGGGCTGTGTGGACCTTTCTGTTGTAGTTGAGCATTGATTGCTATTAGCATGTCAGTGGGTGGGATTGACCCTCAGGTTGACTGGCTGTGAGGACTGACTGTGACTATAGTGGAGGAGCTGATATGCAGGGGCAGACCCCACCGAGTGGGATTTGCTTTAGCAGGGCTCTCGTACCTGCTGATTTCACCCTTTGAGTATTTTGTTTGTGGAGCTGGTTGAGTGGTATGGTGTTGTGGTCTAAAGCTGGCCTTTACATATGTTGGCTCTGGGGCCTCTTGTGAGGGTCTCTGGTGCAGGTCAAGTTTAGTTGTTTCCTGTGCCCAGCCCAGAGTTACCTTGTAGGAGTTACAGTGTTTTGCAGATGGTTGCTGCATGTGCTGGGCTTGGAGGTGTCTCAGGGAGGCTAAGGTATGAACCAAGGCCAGCTGGCACTAGTGCCAGGCTTGGGGACATTTAGCAAGAGGTATGTGGCATGCCAAGACCAGATGCTGCTTGTTAAGCGTTTGTGGACTTTTGAGAGATTTTAGGTTAGTCTGCAGCATGGGTTGAGACAGGCCATTTTTGTGGAAAAACTGCTGCAAGAGTTTCTGGTCGGGCGCTCAAGTTGGGTGAGGTGGGATCTGAGGGACTCACCAGGGTGGGGTGAATTATATTAACTAGGTTGGTGGAGAGCTCACATTTGGTGCCTACCTGCCCCTTTTGGCTAGGTGGAAAGAGAGCTCAACAAAGGAACAATGACATTTGCTGGCACTTCTATCCCTGTAGTGAGCTGCCCCAATCCCTGCCCCTCTAGCCCTTATCATGAAGCCAGACAATTCAGTTTCTCCTCAAAATTTTTGAGCTGCTGCCCTAGCTCTGGAGCTCACAGTGAGTCCTTCAGCAAGTACGTTCATACACAAGCCCTTTAAGAGGAGTGTCAGGACTCCAGTAGCCCTCTGTCTCACTCAGCCACAATCTCCATTATGGGGACTTCTTTTCCTAGCACTGGAACCCAAGGCTGGGGATCCTGATGTGGGACTGGGACTCCTTGATCCTCAGGGGGAACCTGCCTAGCTGAGATATCCCTCCTGTTTCATCACAGGTGGGTGTGGAAACAGCCTATTTTATATCTCTGCCCCTCCTACTATTCTTGACATGACTTCTTTATATCCTTAATTAGAGGGCTTCTATTCAGCAAGCCTTCAAGTGGTTGCCCAGAGTATGTTTAGTTGAACTGACTTCCAAAGGGGCTGTACCATTTTGCATTCCCACCACCAATGAATGAGAGTTCCTGTTGCTTCACATTCTTGTCAGCATTTGGTATTGTCAGTGTTGTGGATTTTGGTCATTCTCATCGCTATATAGTGTTATTTCATTTTTTTTTTTTTTTTTTTTTTTAGTTTGCATTTCCCTGATGATACATGATGGTGTAGTATCTTTTCATGTGCTTATTTGTCATCTGTATACCTTTGGTCAGGTATCTGTGAAGAAGTTTGGCCCATTTTTTTAAATTGGATTGTTTTCTTATTGCTGAGTTTTAAGAGTTCCTTTGTATTTTGTATAACAGTCCTTTATCAGGATGTGTCTTTTGCAGAGCAAAAGTTTTTAATTTTAATGAAATCCAGCTTATCAATAATTTCTTTCATGGATTGTGTCTTTGTTGTATCTAAAAAGGCATCACTGTACCCAAGGTCATCTATGTTTTTCTCTTATGTTTTCTTCTAGGAGTTTTATAGTTTTGTTTTACATTTAGTTCTGTGATCTATATTGAGTTTATTCTTGTGGTTTGTACCTAGATATGTTTATTCATTTTTGCAAGTGGATTTCCAGTTGTTCTAGCACCATTTGTTGATGAGACTGTCTTTGCTTCATTGTATTGCTTTTACACCTTTGTCAGTGATCAGTTGACTATATTAATGTGAGTGTATATCTGGGCTCTCTATTCTGTTCCATTGATTTATTCCATTATTCTTTCACCAATACTACACATAGACATCTTTAATAAAAATCATAGTGAAAGTGAGCTTTGCTTCTGCCTTATGGTATGACCTAAAGTAGGTTTTTTTTCTGAGTATTTGGTCCAGTAGGAGGAGGTTGGAGCTGATCTCTAGGGCTTACTAATGTGCTGCTGCTGTGCTTCTCAAACTGCTTGCTGAAGGATTAGCTTTCTTTGTTTTGCTAATTTCCAGTCTGCTGCAGACTGTTACTTTTGTGAAATATAATAAAATGACTTACTAGAGAAATGATCCTGTGCTTGTATGGTTATAGCAATGTCAAATTTCTACATAAGTTTCTAAGTGCTCAATCTCTGAACTTAACTTCATTATTGACTGCTAAGTGGAGCACACTTCAGTAGTGCTGTTCTACACAGTGGGCTTTGGTTGGAGAAATGCCTTACCTGTCTGCCCAGAGCTTCTTGTGAGAACAGGAACTAAGCTGGGGCCTGGGAATCTGCCTGTTCCAGGGAATGTGGGTATCAGGGAGGGGCTCCTTCCTATCTCCCAGAGGATCAGTTGTTCACCTGTCACTGGGAGCTGGTATACCCCTGCAGCATCTTCTTCTTTGAGTATATACCGCACATTGACCCCTGCCTCCTAATTTGAAGGCAGGGGAACTTGGGGTGGTCCTAGGGGCAGTAGCCGGAGCTCTGAGAAGGGGTTGTAAGAGCAAACTTGGAAAGCTGAGATCAGAACAAGGCTTGCTGCTCTGAGTGAGTCAGAACACCATTTCCAGGGGAAGCAGGGTGAAGGGTTTGAGTGGCTGGTGATGATATTGATGTGGACTCTGGAGCATGCCAGAGTTCTAGCCTTAGAAACTTGGGCCCATAGGATCTAATACATTCGAATGTTCAAATCTTGGAGTCATGGGCTATGGGAAGTGCAAAGGACATCAGGGGTCACTTCTTGTCCAAGCCAGGAGGCTCCATTGCCTGTGGTGTGGGTGAGTAGAGGCTCCTTGGGTGCCTTAGCTTACTCTGGGGCTCCTGCTTTATTTTGAAGCTTCAGACACTGTGTGCTCCGTTTGACTGAGAACAACTCGCAGCCCTTGATGACCAAGCTGCAGTGGCTCTTCGCCTTCCTAGAGCACAGCCAGGTAAGTGAAGGGGGAGTAGGGACATGGTGGAGAGGAAGTTCTGGTCTGATACCCTTCCCTTCCCAGAACCTGCTTGCATCTGGCTGCAATCCCCCACTTCCTGGTGTAAGTTGTTGAGCTCCAGTCCGGACTGGCCTGGGTTTGTGGCCAAAGCCCATTGGGCTAGTTTAGCACCTTTACCTGCAGGAGAAGGGGTGCCTCCTTAAGCCCTCTTTGTGCACTGTTACTGCATTCTCCAATCAGCAATTCATCCCCTCATATAAGGTGTTTCTCTGTACACCTGCTGTCATTTTTGAGCAGTCACATTACCAGGCACCCTGAAGGCTGTATTTGTTTTGTCCACTGTCTGTGCCCTCATGGAACCTAAAGCCCTTGGTCAGGCATTATGCAAGGCCCCATGTGGGGGGCACAGAGAAGCGTAAGCAACAGCCCCTGCCCTCATGGAGCTTATAGTCTGGCGGGGAAGATGGTCCTGCAGCTAACAATTACAGTGCTTGAAAAGTGGGAATGCAGTGTGTTGTGTGCACTCACGGGAGGGAGAGCATGATTGGCATGGGGGAGGGGCCATCGGGAAGACATCGTGGAACAGGTGACTTCATGGAATAGGTGCATCGGTGACTTGAACTCTGTAGCTAAGGTTTTGACAGGGAAGAAGGTGTTAGAAGGAATGGCAATGAAAAGGGCCTGAAGAGAAAGTATATGTGTCAGGGAAGAACAAGTGCCTAGAGGATTAGCCATCTCTGTGAACCTGATGGCCTGCTCACAGGCTGTGTGGGCTTAGTACATGGAAGGGGTCAGGGGCGACGAGGAGGGGGTAGGACTTCAGTGAGAAGGTTGGGAAGTTTGGGGCACGGAGTTCCCAGGTAGACCCTCAGGCCTGCAGCGCTGGTTAAGGAGTGACCTCCTGCTCCTGACCCTGCCTTTCACCCACCTTGGTTTTAGCGGCCTGCCATTTCTCCTGAGAACTTTCTCTCTGCATCTTGGACGCCCTGGTTCAGCCCCGGCACCCAGCAGGACTGCTCGGAGTACCTGAAATACCTGCTAGATCGGTAAGGGAGGCGGGGCTTGGGGAAGAGCCCGCCCCTCCAGGCTGTTTGGCCTCTTTCCCGAAATGGGGGTGCTGCACTGCAGTTGTAAAAGGCTCCCAGAAGATGTGTGCTATGGCGTGGGGGCAGGCTGAGGGGGAGGGAAGTGCGGGAGATGCTGACCTGAACCATGACCTGAGGGGTAAGAGTGTGTGTGTGTGTGTGTGTACACGTGTGTGCTGTGCTTGCCTGAGTGTGCACACGTGTGTGTGTCTGCCACAGTTCTGGGGGCATCCGCACAGATACGTCTGTCCCAGGTTTGTGTGCCTGTGTGTAGTAAATATGTAGCATGTGCACGGATGCCATTTTGCACATGTATGTGTATTCGCTGCGCAGACTTGTGCATGTGTGGCCAGCTCAGTAGGGTGATGGCATGAATTAGGCTGTTGCACTGCAAAGGGAGCCACGTGTATGTACCAGGACCCTGGACTCTCTGCTCCAGGCTGCACGAAGAGGAGAAAACGGGGACAAGGATCTGCCAAAAGCTCAAGCAGTCCAGCTCGCCGTCCCCGCCGGAGGAGCCCCCCAGCCCAAGTTCAACCTCTGTGGAGAAGATGTTCGGAGGCAAGATTGTGACTCGGATATGCTGCCTCCGCTGCCTCAATGTCTCCTCCAGGGAGGAGGCCTTCACTGACCTCTCTCTGGCCTTTCCCCCACCTGAGCGCTGTCGCCGCCGCCGCCTGGGCTCCGTGATGCTCCCTGCGGAGGGCGTCGGGCCCCGGGACCGCTCACCACCATCCCAAGCCCACATCCCAAGCCAAATGGGTCTTCGGAGGCAGAGGAAGCACTGCATCACGGGGGACGCGCCCCCCACGGTCCTGGACATCGGCGGCCTGAGTCCTCAGGGACCTGGCGGGCAGAGCAGCCCGGAGGAGAAGGCGGAGAGGGATGAGGAAGTAAAGGAGCAGGGAGCGGAGGAGGAGGAAGGGCCAGAGGAGCCACAGGAGGAAGAAAGGGCCAGGGGGACGGAAGAGAAGGAGAAAGAGGTGGAGGAGGAGAAGGCCGGGGAGGGGGCGGGGGAGGGCGCCGAGAACCAGGACCGCCTGGGCCCAGGGACCCGGAGGGCCACCGCGCCCTCCGCGGAGGGCTCCCGCTCCGTCCTGGACCTGGTCAACTACTTCCTGTCCCCCGAGAGGCTGACGGCCGAGAACCGCTACTACTGCCAGGCGTGCGCGTCGCTGCAGGAGGCGGAGAAGGCGGTGGAGCTGAGCCAGGGCCCGCGCTACCTCGTCCTGACGCTGCTGCGCTTCTCCTTCGACCCGCGCACCCTGCGGCGCCGCAAGATCCTGGATGACGTCGCGGTGCCCCTGCTGCTCCGCCTGCCGCTGGCCGGGGGCCGGGGCCAGGCCTACGACCTCTGCAGCGTCGTGGTGCACTCCGGGGTGTCCTCGGAGAGCGGTCACTACTACTGCTACGCCCGCGAGGGCGCCGCCCGGCCCGGCCCTCCTCCGGCCGACGCGCCCGAGCACCAGTGGTACCTCTTCAACGACACTCGCGTGTCCTTCTCCTCCTTCGAGTCCGTCAGCAACGTCACCTCCTTCTTCCCCAAGGACACGGCCTACGTGCTCTTCTACCGGCAGCGGCTCGGGGAGGTCCCCGAGGCCGGGCCGGGCTCCCCCAGAGCCCGGGCAGAGCCCACCCTGCACAAAGACCTGATGGAGGCCATTTCCAAAGACAACATCCTCTTCCTGCAGGTGAGCGGCCGCCCCGGGAGCAGCTCCTGCCCCTCTGAGGCTCTGCCCGCTTTGCTTCAGTCCCTCACTGCCCTTCGTGCGGGGGTGTATTGGTGAGCCAAGCCGATGGAACCCCTTCCTTCAGAGGAGCAGACACTGCATGGCCATCAGCTGCTCCCCCGGTCTTCGCAAATGCGCCAAAGGAGCAGCGTGGGGTTCAGTGAGTGAAGGCCAGGGTGAGCCCGTGGGGACTGCCCTTTCCAGGGAGTCCCCTGTCACTGTGCCGCCACTCTACTCTGTAGTCCCAAGGGTGCTGCCACAATACTTAGCACCGGAACAGCAAGGGCTGTGGCCAACCGAAGGCGGAGAAGCCACACGAGGACCGACGGGTAGCAGAGTCCGGGGGCCGTTTCTGTGCAGGGAAGGCGGCACCGCGGTGGCCACCCCGGCCTGCTGTCACAGCGCCGCCGGCCGGCCACCCCGGCCTGCTGTCACAGCGCCGCCGGCCGGCCACCCCGGCCTGCTGTCACAGCGCCGCCGGCCGGCTAGGCGGACGCAGGGGCAGGGCCTCGGCGGGCCTTCAGAGGCAGTGAGCCAGCCCTGCCCAGAGGGCCCTGTGTGGCCGCTGGCCCTGAAGACCCCCGCCTCCCGCTTCCTGGCGGTCCCTATCGCAGTCAATAGGAGTTCCTTCCCTCCAGGGGCCTGGGTTGTCACTGAGAGGGGGAGGAGGCATGCTTTTGAAGCCCAGGTAGGATGGAAAGATGGGGCCATCCCACCTGTTCTGCCTCTGAGCTGGAACCCCTGCAGGGCAGAAGCCGTGCTTGGCCCCCGGGACACAGGAGACACTCAGAAGTGCTGTCATTGGGGGGGTGGGGGGCAACAGTCAGAGCCTGAATGTTAAGCTTCCTTTCCCACGTGGCTGTGTTCCCAGGAGCAGGAGAAGGAGGCACGGAGCAGGGCAGCCTACATCTCCGCACTCCCCGCATCTCCGCACTGGGGGAGGGGCTTTGACGAAGACAAGGATGAGGACGAAGGCTCTCCTGGGGGCTGCAGCCCTGCAGGTGGCAATGGCGGTGACTTCCACAGACTGGTCTTCTAATGTGAACTCTTCCCTGGCCTGCTTCTACCTGTGGGGTGCCACAGCCAAGCTCAGGGGAGGCCGTGACCCCTTTCTGCTGGGAGCTGGGTGAGGGGCCAGGTCCCGGGCAGAGGTGCCCTGCCAGGTGGGGTGCAGACCTGGAGGCAGGCCCTTCCAAGGGCGGGGAAGGAGAGGGAGCTTCTGGGACACTGGTCCTCGGCCTGAAGCGAACATAGAGACTCAGCTACAGGGGTGAGGCCCAAGCCCCTCAAACTGGGCCTTGGGGTGGGCCCCATTCGGATTTTACACCCAAGTGTCCTGGTCTACTTGAAGCAGCTCATGTGCACACTGTAGCGCCGTCCCCCGCGCACGCCCCAGGGCTGGCCTTCGCAGCTCAGTGTTTTGCCGTCCAGTAGCGCTTCCCCCCCAGCTCCTCCTACACAGCCCAAAAGCAGAGCAGCATTCGAGGCCGCGCCCAGGCACGGGGGCCCGGCTCTGGCTACCTTCCTGTTTCTCTGAGGTTTCAGAGGTGACGTTCGTGGGTGTATCGTTCTGGGGAGGAATATCGGGGGGGAAGCAGCCGGGCACAGGCGCAGAGAGGGTCTCCTCCACCGACCTACAGCCCCGACAGCGGGACCTTCGTCCCCCTGCCCCTAGCCTGCCTCTGTGCCTGAGATGCCCGCGTCCCCCGTCTGGTTAGGGTGGAGGCTCCTTACTGTACGGAAAACATGTGTCTCGTGAAGCCACTGTCCCGAGGAAGGCTGGCTGGCTCAGCTCCTAGTCACTTTGCCATTAGAGCAGCGGCCTGGGGCTGGTGAGGGACGGTCTGCTGCGGAGTGGCTACTGACCTCATGTGCCCTCGTGTGCCCTGGCACTGCTGTACCCCTCTTAATGGAGAGCAGAGACCCCGGGTCTCACACAGGAATAAAAATAGGTTCTCTGAAGCCTCTAAAGATGTCCTTCTTCCCGCCTCAGTGGCTGTGATGTCCGCCGTACCCCTGGCTTCTTGGTGTGTCTAGGAAATCAGGGGGGTACCCCCTGACCCTGTGCTCCACTGACTTGTGCAAAGCACCCCATGAGGTGAAAGAACCTTATCCTGAAGTGCTCTCTGTAAATTAAAGGGGAGCACTGGGAGACCCGAGGCAGGTGCTGGCAGAAGGAAGGAAGAAGAGCGCTCTCGTGATCCTCAGAATCAGGGGAGCACACAGGTTGGGGGCTGCCCAAGGGGATGTTGTTAGGGCCGGAACTCACCTTGCAGGTGGGGCCAGAGCCCAGCATCTGGGGATCAGCCTCCCAGCACTCTGCACTGTCCGGAAGTAGTCACTGCGGGTCCCACATTCCTCCTTCGTGCCCTTGGAGAACCTCAGGGGGTGGGGGCGGGGGGGGCTCTCCTGGGCTGGACTTGGGCAGAGGCTGAGCAGCAAGGCCTCCCCCGCCGGCTGCCCCCCACTCTTGGAGCCGGAGAGGCACGCAGGGGCCCCTTTGTGCCTATCCCCTCTGGGAGAGCAAAGGAGGTGGGAGGGCACCGGTGTGGCCAGGGCTTGGCTTGAAGGGCTGGCCTGCGCTGTAGGTGGAAGAGTTGAATGTTGGCCCAAATGTCACAGACCGTGGGGAACAGTACAGTGGGCTGGCGGTCTGTGAGCGACCAGTCACACTCGGAATGCATCGTCCCAGGCCAGGGCGCCTTCTCAGGATGACTCGGAGCCGAGCCTACAGTGACCACCTCACACGTCAGGACTAGACTCTGAGGTAAGGAGCATTCTTCGTGTTCCCAGCCAGAAAAATCTTGAATTATTTACTGAATTGCTTCCTATTAAAATGAAAGAGTGGCCCCGAGCCTTCCTGGGCCCACGGGAGCCACCCTCTTCTCACCGAGGACGCGTGGGCCGACCGCGGGCAGTCCCCCGACGCGGCAGACGGGCAGCCCCCCGACGGCAGACGGGCAGCCCCCCGACGGCAGACGGGCAGCCCCCCGACGTGGCAGACGGGCAGCCCCCCGACGGCAGACGGGCAGCCCCCCGACGGCAGACGGGCAGCCCCCCGACGCGGCAGACGGGCAGCCCCCCGACGCGGCAGACGGGCAGCCCCCCGACGGCAGACGGGCAGCCCCCCGACGGCAGACGGGCTGCCCCCCGACGCGGCAGACGGGCAGCCCCCCGACGGCAGACGGGCAGCCCGCTCGGGTTGCTTCCAATGGACTTTATTGGTGTCCCGTTCCAACAGCACAGTAAAAAGGGCCCCGTAAGCGCCAGGCCTGTACCGTGTGTCACCACAGCAGGGACCAGACCCACATGAACACATTCCCGCCCCACCCCAGACCTACTCACAGGATAAATACGTGTTATAAATTTTTTTAAACAATAAATTAATAACTTAAGTGATTAGGCACCAACAGTGATTTGAAAAATTAATGTCAATTTTAAATGGTGACAGGGCAAGAACCACCGAGTGGGCCTCTCCTAGCCCATTGTTCTCTTCCCAACAAATGCCAACAATTCTGCATGAAATGATTCTAATTTCAAGACACATGTGACAACACACACACAAGAACACATACCACACGGCAGCCTGAACATCCAGTGGGACCCCCTCAGCAGGCAGCCCACCTGGCCCCAGGCCCCACAGCGCTTGGGGAGTCCCAGAATGGTGGCCCTGTACAGGGGGGTATTAGAGCTCGTGGGGTCAGCCTCACCTCCCCCACATTTGGGGGAGAAGGCCCAGTGGGGGAAGGGGTGCTAATTTCCCTCCTGTCAGTGCCGTGAGGCTGTGGGTGGGGGAGGGTGGGTCAGCCACAGTCTGGGGCTGAGGCCTAAGCCCTGTGGCAGGTGAAGGGGACACAGGGCAGCTGCGGAGAGCCTGTGCTCCAGTCACTTCAGTGGTTGTGCTTCTGTCCTGGGAGGGGGCGCTTTTGAATGGTTTCAAATATAGAAGTTACTAACCTGGGAGGGGACAGGGTGATTAACTGGCTAATGATCTGGGGGCGCTGCCCATCCCCGGTGATCCAGACCCTTGAGAGTGAGCAGGGAGTCACAGAGCAGGGAGTTCTCCCTTAGAACAGCTGAGTACCAGACACGTCAGGGGCCCCCGAGACTGCCCACCTCATCTGAGCACCCAGCGCACAGACGGGCAAACCCGCAGGAGACACAGCTGCCCGGCTTCCCGCCCGTCCCCTGCTCTACCTCCTTCAGCCCTGCAGAGTGGGGCTGGGGGGGGGTGCGGGGGGCTCCTCCTGGGGGGAGCCCCAGGCTGGGTGAATCCTGTGAGCTATGCTGGCTGAGATCCTTGCCGGGTCACCGAGAGAGGTGGACTTGGACCCACTGTACGTACTAACACCTGGCAGTTTGTGAGTGCCCCCCGTACTCCTGTTCATCTCTGCCCTGCCTCCCCCGAGAGGCTGGGAGTTACAGGCACCGAGAACTGTCGGGAGGCTCCGTGCAGGTTAGATTTGAACACTTAGTCTCTGAAGACTCCAACCAGTTTCATTCACCCCGTGGCACACTGAGAAAATGCTCGCATTATTCGGGCACCCAGGGGTCACCGGGGGAGGCGGCTGGGGGCACAGGGGTGGCACCACGAAAAGCTCTACCACATGAGACCCTTGGTTAGAGGGCGTTAAAGGGACACAGTCGGGGCTGGGCAGAGTGAACCAGCAAACTCTGCCCAATGTAGGCCACTGCCACCGTTACCATCTCACCTGTGGGAACACTGCGGATACCCCCCCAACGTCTTCTGTCCCAAAGCACAGGGCTTTCCGAGTCCCTTCCTCCCGGTAAAAATCGGACCCATCTTCTAAGGCCCATCTCAGGCACCTCCTTGGAACCCACCTGCTCCGATGCCCACCCCTTCCCACTCCTGCCCCCGGCACCAGCCTCCCACTGGCTCTGCACGTGCCCCCGTCACTTCAGAGTGGCTGTGCTTCTGTCCTAGGGATGTCACATCAGCGTTTTAAGTTCCTCATGGCCAGTCCCTTGTGTCCTTTTTTTCCTCACTGACTGTGAACCATCTCAAGTCCAGGGACAAAGCCTGATTAATTCCTTTGTCTTCTGTGTCTAGCCCAGAGCCTGGCCACAGCAGCCATTAATAAACGCGGCCGAGCTGATGGAACTCACGGAGAGGAAGGGGCCGCTGCTGAGACAAAGTAGTCCCCCCCTGGCTGGGGCTTCTTAGGGAGTGGCCAGGTGTGTGGAGGGGTGAGTCGCAGCCACCCCCATTAAACATGATGGGAAGCCACTTTTATTTTTTTAGGAGGAAGCAGGTGTCCTCACCCCAGGGTAGGATGAAACATCTGGTCTGCCCACTTGCCTCTGAAACTCTAGAAAATAAGGCCAAGAACTCTCAAAAAAACAAACAAACAAAAAAATCGGACCCCTCTGCCCAGGCTCAGGAGGAAGCCTGGGGTGAAGCCTGTGTCCTGTCCCTGGCGGGGATGGGGGGAGGCCGGGCTTGAGTGCAGCGTGGCACCTGGGACGTGAGGGAGCAACAGACGGTGATTTGGGCTGAGAAGCCACTCTGAGCCAGGCCCCAGGCCACACCGCACGAGCTGTCAGCGAGGCGCACGCGTCACCACCCAGGCTCCGGCCTGCGGCCCACCCTGCAGCCTGCCCCGCTGCCTGCCCCGTGGCCTGCCCCACTGCC